>JASAND010004438.1:0-44840 GCA_030248195.1 Trissonchulus latispiculum
TATGCTACGTCTATGCCAAGTTTCATCATAAGTCGTGATTTCTTTTCAGCACGTATTGCTATAGTACGACCAAAAAATGTGTGTACAAACTTCAACCGTTTATAGCAGATTAACCTTTGGAGTAAACCCATATATATTTTTAGAATCCTCAGGAACTCGAGATTTCGAAAATCCGGAAAATTCCGGAATTCCGGGTTCCATTCACGGAAAATCTAAAATTTCTAATTTTTCGCCAAGTTTTTATCGCAATCAAAATTTTGTTTTCACGATCGAATAGAGCTGGTCCCGCTGCATATTTTTGCTCTTACAAGTTTCCGGAATTCCGGGTTTTCAAAATTTCCGGATTTTAAAAATTTTCTCCAATACCCACAAGATGGGTATCATTTGAAAGCTCTTATCGAGCTGAACAACTTTTGTAATAGAATGAACTCTTGAAAATGCACACATTTCTCGGAATTCGAGAAAACCAGATTTCCGTGATTTTCCGGATTTTAAAAATTTCCCCCAATACCCCACAATATGGGTATCATTCGAAAGCTCTTGATGAGCTGAACAAATCTTGTAATTGAGGCAACTCGCAGAAATGAGCCCAATTCTCGGAATTCGCTAAAACCTTCTAAGCTAGAGTGAAACCCGGAATTCGTGAATTTCGGGAATTTGGTGCATTTTCAGACATTGGTTCTATCACAAGGATTTGTTCAGCTCATCAAGAGCTTTCGAATGATACCCATATTGTGGGGTATTGGAGAAAATTTTTAACATCCGGAAAATCACGGAAAATCCGGTTTTCTCGAATTCCGGGAAATGTGTGCATTTTCAAGAGTTCATTCTATTACAAAAGTTGTTCAGCGCGATAAGAGTTGAATGATAACCATCTTGGGGGTATTGGAGAAAATTTTTAAAATCCGGAAACTTTGAAACACGGAATTCCGGAAATCGGGTGTATTTTCGTGAAAAACCTGTAAGAGCAAAAGTGTACCGCTGGACCAGCTCTATTCGATCGTGGCAACAAAATATTGATTGCGATAAAAATTGGTCGAAAAACTAAACATTTTAGATTTTCTGTGAATGAAACCCGGAATTCCGGAATTTTCCGGATTTTCGAAATCTCGAGTTTCTGAGGATTCTAAAAAGATATACATTGTTGGGGTTTGCTCCAAAGGTTAATCTGCTATAAACGGTCGAAATTTGTACACACATTTTTTGGTCGTACTATAGTATACATGCAAATCGAGTTGTTTTAGCGTTCTAACTCCCTCCTCATAAGATAACATCTAACACCCTTCGCCATATTCTGATCATGTCTCCATCGTAACAACTAGAGGGCGACGCTTGTAGCACACTTAGTTATTATTTGCGCTTGGTTCTATTTATACGAACATTATTTAATGTAGGTTGTTTTACATTTTAGGAGGTGCGAGTGACACAGCTGCTTTCAACAGCTTGAAGAAAAACTTTCCTGATGCACCTGAAAATGTGCTGTGGGAAGTCTTGCAAAGGTATAGGCATTGTACCTTTCGGTGTGGATATTGTACGTTAGCATGGTACAAAATGAGTATGCAGTATCTTACTCCGTGTGTAGGAGAGCTGTTTGTATGCCATATTTCTTGTTGTAGGAATATCTTGTGGAAATGTTTGTTGGTAGTAGTTCTAGTAGCTGTTAAGTATCTAGTTGGTTGGTCGTAGTGGTTGGTTAGTCAGCATAATTCGGCCCACCATGATTCTCCGAAATTTAGTGTCAACTGATCTCCTATTTGGAAAAAATGCTGACTTATTTATTTGCAGCGTCGGTGGTCAACCTGAATTGGCGGAACCGTTGATTGTGTCAATGGGATTTGCCAAGAAGACCAGAACTCGTAGTGCGGGTAGGCTGCATGCGACATGTTTTAAGACGAATGTGTCGAATGTTTAGTTTTATGTTTGCTTGCCTACATTGGTTCTATGCTAAGAAAAGTGGAGCGTGGAATATCAGTCTAAGGGGTTTCTTTTATGTGGATAGATTCTGGAGGGATTATTGTTCTTTGCGTATGTGTATGGAGTTGAAATTAAATTTCATGGCAGTAGATGGAATTATTTTTCTGAGTGATGACTGGTTTGTTTTGATACAGATTTCTTTTTGTGGGATTCGCTGTTATTCTTGCTGGACTGTAACCCTTTGTTATTTGCAGTAGTGTCAATTTGATTGAACGGATGGAAATTGGAGATTGAACGTGTCACTTTTGTAGTGTTTTTTATTCGTTTTAGATCGAAGTCGTTCTGAATCTCAGCCACGAGATGCTGCTGCTAATAATCAGGTTCATACTTTTTACATAAGGTCATAATTATGTAAGGTGTATATATACTATACTGGGCTTTTTTAGTGGGGGGGGGGGGTGGGGGCGCCTTGAAAAAGCCCAGCTATAAATCAGTGTAGTTTCTTTCAACAATAAAAGAGCATTACGGGTGCAAAGCTGCTCGTTCAAATTTCAACTTGGTTCTGTTGTGCTAGAGTGGATCAGTCGGTACAGCATCACTTTTAACATCGGCGTGCAGCAATACCATAGTCACAAAGTTAAAGTTACAGTTAAACCTAAGTCGTTAATTAAACTAACAAACTTTAACTTTATCATTTAATTAACTCCGCAGTATCAAACTTGCGCAAACCCTCATGCTCCAATTTGCGGGTCTGAGGTGCTGTAGTAACATACGTACTTTGTTTCGTGCTTTCGTTCATGTGCATAAAATGCTTTTTTAATGTTTAGGGGTCAGCGGGAGTTTCAGCTGATGACAGACACCGAATTGCCGACGAGGAAATGTGGGGCGCCACCAGGGCGAAAGAAGAAGAGCGGGATAGGGCTGAGCGTGAGGCCGACCTTGCGGATAAGAAAAAGCGCGGTAATTATGCCTTTGTTGCAGTGCACGCACAACTCAAATCTCACCGAATAGTGTGCATACGTGAATCAGCCAACTTTTTACTGACTATCCTTTTGGAATAAATTGGGAACATATCCTGCGTTTCAACAAGCTCCCGCCCCCCGGGTCCGAGTTTACTAGCATCCATTTTGTTGAAAACCGTCCTGAGCCTCCTGAAGCCCCCCGAACATTTGTACCACAGTCTCTCCCCACTCCCCAGGCCCCCCAGGACAGAACTTTATCCCCAAGTTGTGAAGCCCCCCGGGCATTTACATCGCGGTCCCGCCCAGCCTCCCAATCAATAACTTTGTCCCCGACCTTCCCATTTCCTGAAATTTTGCGGCGCAGAAGGGACAGGATCCGTCTGATGAAGAGTGGGAGAACCACTCGAAACCGGTAACGGAAGAAAGGTGAACGTTGTTTTGGGTATTCACGTTTTGGACTGATATTTTATTTACAAATTATAATGTCTGTTAAGCACAATGTAACTATCGTGCAAGTTTAAACTGATATTTACTTAACTAGTACTGTGTTTGGGTTTCCTTGCAGTCTTTTTTGTTAGCATAGTTTTCCTTCTACATTCACATTATTGTACCTTTTAAGGTGCAAGTGTTTGGGGTATTTTAGCTTGCGCCATGCTGTCTGTGGAATTTTCTGGGATATCTGCCAAGGTTATTTCCCGAACTGTGACGGAAGCAAATGGTGATATTGATGTGGCCCGAAGGCAACTAAGAGAAATGGAGGAAGCTGCCAAATCGGAGCAGCCTATAACTGAAACTCAAGGTGGGTAATCTCGCTCTCCTGCTTTACGACTGAAGTCCCCGCCATGTTTAAACATTTTCAATGTATACAGATGACGAATAGCTAATGATTCGGCTTACGATGGATTAGCAGAATCTTTTTGATCCTTGAAGATCCAGCTTACGCCGGAAGATATTTTGGGAAAATTTTAAGATTTAACAAATTAATCAGTTTAAATTTAAGAAACTGTTTTGAGAAGGCGCTTATTTTGTCTAATATTTGCTCTCTTTTCATTTTCAGCAGATGCAACTATTCCCTGTGGTGAACCCGTGCAGCCCGAAGACAGGTAAACGTTGCGTAGTGTTGTGTTGTATGTATTGTGTTGCTCAAATTTTAAGTTTTTGTTCAAAACGAGCATTGAAAATGTAGGAGGTAGGGTCCAATTTCTAGAGGGTACCGATTTGTAGAAGGACCTTCACTCCTCCCCTCCCCCTGTAGGAAACATTCAGAGTGTAGATGATAGATATTTTAACGCTTGCTTTCGACTTATCCTGATGTCTGTTTGGAATCATCGTGAGTTCTTGTGATCTCGGGCATCGGTATCACAGTCTTGTCGACAATCTTATTACGCCAATGATTTTTATTTCAGGTCAGCGACTGATGCTGTTAGAGATTCGTTGGTCAAAGGCACAATCAGCTCATCGCTAGAGTACTCAACTGATTAGAATAAATTAAAATTAAAATAAATTAAGATTAAAGTAAATTAAACTAGATTAAAATAAAGCTGGCTGCATTTATTAGTTTATATGAATTCTGCATTTTGACAAAAGTGTTTTCAGTGTGTGTTGCCAGAACGTTTCTATGCATCTGTGTGTCTGTTCCGTTTCTCCTCTAGCAGCGTTCCATGAGGTCAGAATTTTTTGCTCCATTATTGTCTTCTTTTTTGCTTTTCAGCAATCTGAGAAAGAAGCGAGACGACTTTGCCAGATCTAGTGGTCCGGATCAGAGACCGCGTGCTGAGAGCTCCAGAGACAGTCGTCCTCCGGGCAGATCTCCGTTGGCCACTGTTCAACGCCCTCCTGAACGGTAAGCACTAAGCTGTTGGTAGAAAACGACTTGATTCTGCCCCAGTGGTATTGTTTCATATATTTTTTGTGTTTAACCTTATCTATAAAATTACATTGCTGCCTATGTCTTTTGTTTCTTTCTCTTATGTGTACTTAGAGTCCTATTCACTGTTACTTCAGTCGTGACTGCCGGGGCCAATGTTATCAAAGCATCTCAACCCGGGTTGAAACCCCAAACCGGGTTGAGATTGGGTTGAAAATTATGACTCCGGTGTTATCAAGACTGGGTTGAATCAACCCGGATTGAAAAAACAGGGTTGAGTTTGAAATTTGGGTTGAGTTAGAACCGAATTAACGCTGGAAAACATAAGTCAACCCGAAAATATTTGATAACATTGGGTTGAGCACCGGGGTTTAGCCAACCCAAAAATTTTAGGGTTGAACCCAAAAATGGGTTCAACCCGGGTTGAACTCAACCCAGTTTTCAGAACATGGGCCTTAGGGGGGGATTCCAGACAACTTTGACTAGCATGCGAGAACTAGGCTCTGCTAGTTGTCGAGTCGAGTAGCAAATGTGTTTCATAAAAGTTTTGCAGTCGAGCTTGTACTCGCAATGGAGTTGCGAGTCTAGTAAATAGTCAAGTACAAGTAGATATAACTGCTGCCTGCTAGCACCTGTTTCATAAAACGTAGCTACTGCAGGAAAGTCCCCTACTAGCAGCTGTCTAGTTCTCTGGTGAATTTTGACTAGAGAACTTTCAGAAAATCTGCTATAACTTGGTATTTTAAAATTTTTGTTTGGAAATTTCTACAAAGTGGCGTGAAGTATGTTCTAGTGGTGTCCTAAAATTTTAAATAGTTTCGTTCAGAGAAAGAATAGAAGAATTATCATTTTCAAAAAACTTAGTCTGGCATGCTTGTAACTCGCACTAGCAGTGCTAGTGTTAGTTGTAGCTGCACAATCGTAGCTAAGTTTTGTCGAGTTCTTGAAAATTTATATGAAACGCACTTGTAACTCGCACTTGGCTTACGAGTATACTAGCATGCTAGTACTCGCATGCGAGCAGAATTTTATGAAACTGCCCCCTGATTCAGCAGTGTTTGAGAGTCTAAGTAAACGTTATGGAGCTGGTATTTCCTTAAATATATGCCAGTATGTGTGCTCACATATTCTAGGTGAATATGCTTATTTTGGCACTTCGAGCGAACCACTAGAAAATATAGTTTCAGAATTACTGGTAATTTACGAATGCACTAAGATTTCAACCGAATACGTCATAACATTGCGTAATTTCTCGTTCATGTACGTATGTGTTGTCTAATCAACACACAAAACTTTGGACATTTTGGTGACCTCTTTTACTCTATTTTTCGAAAAGAATAATTTGAGTCAGTGACTTTTTCATTGTGATTGTTTTTCAGTACTGTGGAGGCTGCTAAACCTATCAGGGAAGGAAGCATAGCCGTCGGTCCCAATCCGTCTCTGCGTAACGGACCTCAGGGTTCTCTAAGATCTGGGCCGGATCCGGAAATTAGGAACGGTCCCAACCCGTCCAATGCTCTGGGACCGGATCCAACGCTTCGCTGTGGTCCGACGACACTGCGCGGAAGCGAAGCAGTGGTTGTTCTGTGAAATTGTTGCTGTCACTACCTGAACCAAAAGCCCGTGGAATCAACGTTGTCTTCTCTGCGTTATTCTGAGCATTTTGTGCTTGTTTTATTAAATGCTGCCGCTTTCGTTGGTCTGTGTGCTTCAGTTTTTTGTTTTTATCTAGTAAGGCTTGTGTGCTGCTGAACGTACTAAAAATAACAATTGTTGTTTGTCTCTAGCTGTGATCTCATTATCTGCATAATATAATACGATATTTCAGGGTATTTTTTACAGGGGGGGCGGGGGGGCCCCCGAAATTGACCTTCCCCCCCCCGAAAATGCCTTCCCCCCCCGAAATCGCCCCCTCCCGGGATTTTTGCTTCCCCCCCCGGGATTTTTTGGAGGCCCAAAGTTTTACCAAAAATAGGCCAATTTTCAAAAATTTTCCGGCTTTGCCGGAGATTTTTTCGTAAAAATAGCTATTTTTAGCTTAAATCCTGGCATTTTTGAGAACTTTTGGCGTTGTACCATGCAAAATACGCCAAAAAATACCATTTTTTGGCTCATTTTTGCAAAAAAATCTTCCCCCCCCCCGAAAATTTCTTCCCCCCCCGGGAAGCCCCCCCCCCGAAAAAAAATCCCTAAAAAATACCCTGTATTTATATTTATATTTATTTATATTTTTACTTGACTCCCGACTCTACTGCTGTTTTTATGTGCTTATTGTACAAGTAAAAATTTTTATATACGTATACAACCTGTGTGATCCAGTGTTGTTATAGTTGTTGTTATCCGTTTTTCCAAATAATGTTGTTCTAAGTCCAGTTTCACTACGTTGGTTTGTGGCAATGTTTTAAAGTTTGTGATTTTATCAATTGTAATTTAGCAATTCGTGTTCTTACGTTGTTGCTGGCTTGGTTGGTGATAGCAAGAGTACATAATACATAAGAGTATGGCAAGCGTCATACGCTATGTATTCTAGGCCTGCTACATCCTCTGCACGCTATCGGCTGACCCCCCATAAATCAGACCTCCCTTGACCCCGCCCCTATACATGTACGGCGTCCAAACGGGGGATCGGGGTCTATGTTAGTATACTTACGTGTTAAGCTTGACAAGGGCCCAATTTGTGTACGGGGTCTAAGCTTGTATGATTTACACATATGTGTACAAAATATACAAGCAGGAGTTCGATCCCCCGCTTGGACCCCGCACATGTATAGGGCGGGGTGAGGGGGGTCTGATTTATGGGGGGTCATGCGATAGCGCGCATCGGATGTAGCGAGCTCATAATACATAGCGTATGACGCTTGTCATACTCTTATGTATTATGTACTCTTGGTGATAGCAGCAACGCCTCAGTTTCAAAACGTCGTTTCATTTCTATATCCCCGAAAATGTGGTCTTTCAATCAGTGAGCTTGATAAGTTCCTGCTCTGTAGCTTGTTAACTGTGGAATGCTTATTGTGGAGATTGAAGTTTTCTTTGGGTTTTTTGTTTTGGCTTATGTAATATTTAACATAATTGAATTAGTATGTAGTAATCACCAAGCTGACACCAGTCGTGTCCGTCCACAGCTGTACTTCAATGTTTATAAAAGTGAAATTGGTTGTTGTTGTTCATTGCCGCGCTCGATCAGGTTAAAAAAGCTACACGAGGGCACTTCTGCATCTAATCTACTGGCCCTGGCCCAGCACACGTCTTAGCACTGCCAGGTCCACATATCGGAGAATCTGGAAAGGAAATTACGTGGGGGATTGGACCCAATCGCTTGGTAGCACAATTTGAGGACTCCAGATATTTCAATGTTAACCCAACACATCCGTGTTCTCGGGAGTTCCCGATGAAATTGGTGAAATTGTTCAGCAAATGTCTGTATATCCGCATTCGCCTTAGTGTTGTGGAGTGTTTTATGTTTCCTTGATTGACTGGTTGAAAATTTTAAAAGTTACTTACAAATAACTACTGCTGTATGCTGAGATTACCTCCTGAAAATTCAATATCTTGCCAAATGTTTATATGTGTATGTGTTTTGCTTTTACTTCAGTTGGCTTAGTATTGTAATTCGTTTGCTATGTAATATAAATTAAAATACATGTGGCTTTTGTAGGTGGACACGGCACACTGAGCTTACTTTGTTAGGCCGCACCAATGAATATTGTTCATCTGCTAGTAAATTTGGCCATTAGAAAATCTCCATTTTAGGAACATCAGCTGGTTCGAACATCGCCAGGAGTGCCACAGGCCACTGAGTCAACTGGAAGTCCTCCATTGACAGATGTTGGTCGTCTCATCGTGAACTTTCATTGTATACCAAATTTGACTGCTTTTGAAAATGTTGGCGGGCCTGTGGCACTAAATCTAGCCATCAGTTGTTAGCTTAGCATGCAAACTGTTACCGTAGGTGGAAGCAAGAGTACATAATATAAGAGTATGCCACTAGGCACACTCTGTGTTATCAGAGCAAAAACTGCTCTGCACGCTAACGGCCCACCCCCCCCCCGCAAATCAGACCCTAGTGACCCCCCGCAAATCAGTACCTAGTCGAAACGGGGGTACGCTCACTCGCTCTATGTTTGTGTGCTTAAGCTCGAAAACACAAGCAGTGTGTGCGCGAATTTTGTGCCTGCTTCGAGCTTTAGAATACAAACAGCGTACGAAATGCTTTGAAGTGATGGGTCTAATTTGCGGGGGGGTGGTGGGCCGTTAGCGAGCAGAGCATAGTTTTTGCTCTGATAACATAGAGTGTGCATAGTGGCACACTCTTATATTATGCACTCTTGGTGGAAGGAAACTACTACAGCATGTATTTATGCACCAGTGGAAGATGATGGGAAGCCTCCCAAACCCTTACTGGATGTTATCATAGCGCCATTGTTCATAATTATCCATCCAATTCCTGATGCATTCTTGTCCGGGTCTACCGATCCATCTTTATGAAAGATGAAAGAGTTTCCTTCTAACTGAATTATAATTCAGGGGAAAATATGAATGTAATTAACTAGGAAAATAACAAAATAAGTAGGGCTGGAGAAGATCAAATGCAATGATGACCTAGCCGCTTGCCCTCGGCTATAGGCTATAATTCATTCTTATGATTTGTTATGATATCGACAAACCTGGGGTTGTATCTGTCGTAATTCGGAGTATGAACAAATGAAGCTTTCATTTGTTCTTATAATACTACCATGGCTCCTAATCGACACCAAGACAAAATAGGATGCGTGGTATGTATCCCTGTATATGATGTTTACTATTCTTGTTAACTCTATATATGTTTTTGGCAACAATTTGCTCATCTAGTCCTGAGAGCAAATCGCTCGTGCTCCAGGTTACGAATGGATGATCCCACATTCTGCATTTATGATGACTGCCGTTATAATATCTGCACTCGTGCGCTTCAGTTTTAGACTTCTTTTTGGGTTCTGGACTCTGGGCTGAGCTTATTACTTTGGCCTTCGGACGATTTCGCTGGTGTTTATTCATGGCTCAGCTGTTTGCGCGAAGTGCACTTCTATTTTATGCGTTTTTTTGGTTCCAGGTCAGGAGAGTCTGGCGTGCCACGGTAAAATCCGGTATTCATGCCTGCCGAGTTGGCTAAGTTTGAAGTGTGGTTGGCTAAATAAATGGAGCTTCGGATATGACTGGTTTATAGAGATGCCAAGGGTCAGGATGTTGACTTAGATAGTGACCAAGTATGTCGGAGTTGGTCTAGATGGTGGACAAGAATTTATGTGTGTTGGTTTAAGTGGTACCAAGTTGGCTTAGGGGAATAGCAAGGAATACAAGAAATGAACTTGAAATTGAGAGCGCTGATTGTCTTGGCCTTGTTTGCAGTAATCAAGCCTGCCAACCAAGCTTGGTTTAACGAAATGTGCGTTGGCTAAAAAGCATGAAATGAACTTTTATTTGACAGTATTGACTGTCTTGACCTTATTTACAATAATCAAGCCTACCAACCAAGCTTGGTCTAACGAAATGTGCGTTGGCTAAAGAATATATACAAGAAATGAACCTGAAATTCACAGCGCGGACTGCCTTTGTCTTGTTTGCAATAATCAAGCATACCAGCCAACCTTGACTAAACTAAAACATACAATAAATAAAACGGTTACAGCAAATAAGATTCATAGTTAGACGTTGATGGGGACTCTAGCCAATAGCCAAGCCAACCAACCAAGCTTGGCTTAATGTAAGAGGACTTGGTCTAAAATAAGCCGGGGTGTGTATGCTAGACCAGTCATCAAACATTAAGCCAAGCTTGGTTGGTTGGCTTGGCTATTGGCTTGCGTGGCCATCAACGTCAACAATGTAACCATCGATCTTATTAGGTGTATTGCCTCTTATTTATTGTATGCCTTAGCCAAGCTTGGTTGGTAGGCTTGATTATTGGAAAACAAGCACAAGCGAGTCAATGACCACAAATCCCCTTACCCCCAACTCACGTTGAGTTGGCTAATAATAGACCAAGTCTTCAAACTAAGCCAAGCTTGGTTGGTTGGCTTGGCTACTGGCTTGCGTGGCCATCAACGTCAACAATGTAACCATCGCTCTTATTAGGTGTATTGCCTCTTATTTATTGTATACCTTAGCCAAGCTTGGTTGGCAGACTTGACTATTGGAAAACAAGCACAAGCGAGTCAGCGACCACAAATCGCCTTACCCCCAAACCACGTTGACTTGGCTAATAATAGACCATGTCTTCAAACTAAGCCAAGCTTGGTTGGCTGGCTTGGCTATTGGCTTGCGTGGCCACCAAACCAATCTATTTCGTCTATTGCTTCTTATTTATTCTATGTTTTAGCCACGCTTGGTTTGTAGGCTTGATTATTCCAAGCAAGCGCAAGACAGTCACCGGAGTTGCTTCTTGATTTGTTGCATTTATTAGCCATCGCACATTTTATTAAACCTAGTCTGGTTGGTAGGCTTGATTATTGCAAACAAGCGCAAGACAGTCAGCGCATTTCTTCTTCATTTCTTGTATTTTTAAGCCAACGCACATTTTGTTAAACCTAGCTTGGTTGGTAGGCTTGATTATTGCAAACAAGCGCAAGACAGTCACCGGAGTTGCTTCTTGATTTGTTGCATTTATTAGCCACCGCACATTTTATTAAACCTAGCCTGGTTGGTAGGCTTGATTATTGCAAACAAGCGCAAGACAGTCAGCGCATTTCTTCTTCATTTCTTGTATTTTTAAGCCAACGCACATTTTGTTAAACCTAGCTTGGTTGGTAGGCTTGATTATTGCAAACAAGCGCAAGACAGTCACCGGAGTTGCTTCTTGATTTGTTGCATTTATTAGCCACCGCATATTTTATTAAACCTAGCCTGGTTGATAGGCTTGATTATTGCAAACAAGACAGTCAGCGCATTTCTTCTTCATTTCTTGTATTTTTAAGCCAACGCACATTTTGTTAAACCTAGCTTGGTTGGTAGGCTTGATTATTGCAAACAAGCGCAAGACAGTCACCGGAGTTGCTTCTTGATTTGTTGCATTTATTAGCCACCGCACATTTTATTAAACCTAGCCTGGTTGGTAGGCTTGATTATTGCAAACAAGCGCAAGACAGTCAGCGCATTTCTTCTTCATTTCTTGTATTTTTAAGCCAACGCACATTTTGTTAAACCTAGCTTGGTTGGTAGGCTTGATTATTGCAAACAAGCGCAAGACAGTCAGCGCATTTCTTGTTGATTTCTTGTATTTTTAAGCTAACGCACGTTTTGTTAAACCTAGCTTGGTTGGTGGGTTGACTATTGCAAACAAGCGCAAGACAGTCAGCGGAGTTGCTTCTTGATTTGTTGCATTTATTAGCCACCGCATATTTTATTAAACCTAGCTTGGTTGGTAGGCTTGATTATTGCAAACAAGCGCAAGACAGTCAGCGCATTTCTTGTTGATTTCTTGTATTTTTAAGCTAACGCACGTTTTGTTAAACCTAGCTTGGTTGGTGGGTTGATTATTGCAAACAAGCGCAAGACAGTCAGCGCATTTCTTCTTCATTTCTTGTATTTTTAAGCCAACGCACATTTTGTTAAACCTAGCTTGGTTGGTAGGCTTGATTATTGCAAACAAGCGCAAGACAGTCACCGGAGTTGCTTCTTGATTTGTTGCATTTATTAGCCACCGCATATTTTATTAAACCTAGCCTGGTTGATAGGCTTGATTATTGCAAACAAGCGCAAGACAGTCAGCGCATTTCTTCTTCATTTCTTGTATTTTTAAGCCAACGCACATTTTGTTAAACCTAGCTTGGTTGGTAGGCTTGATTATTGCAAACAAGCGCAAGACAGTCAGCGCATTTCTTGTTGATTTCTTGTATTTTTAAGCTAACGCACGTTTTGTTAAACCTAGCTTGGTTGGTGGGTTGACTATTGCAAACAAGCGCAAGACAGTCAGCGCATTTCTTCTTGATTTCTTGTATTTTTAAGCCAACGCACGTTTTGTTAAACCTATCTTGGTTGGTAGGCTTGATTATTCCAAACAAGCCCAAGACACTCAGAGCTCCGAATTTCGACTTCATTTCTACTTGACTATATTCATGTCACTTGTTTACTGCCCTGTCAAGTGGGTTGTCTTACACGCATCGGATATTCAAATATGCAAATTAGGTTAAACTTTATATAAGCACTAATCAACACACTAGTCGTCATTTGTCTTACCGCGGAGTCGGTTGTTTTACTTTTATGCTACAACATGTCTAGAGACTCATATCCTTCAGAGTCTCGCTCAGGCTCCTCCAGTCGTTCCACATTTTCTTCAACGGCTGTTTCTCCTCAGCGAGAACGGTCTGAACGTTCTCCTTCAACAGAGCGCAGCTCAGCTCACCATAGTCGAGCCTCAACTCGATCGCCTTCAGCTGAGGGATCTCGCTCGGCGTCGCCTGTTCCCGTGCCGGTTCCAGACGTGCCGCGCTTTTATGGAAGGGATAACCCGCTTCCATCTCCTGTTTACAAATCACCTCTGGAAGAGATGGTTGGGAACAAGTCATCGCGACCTACGATGGCCATAACTGACTGGGCTAAAGACCGCTGGCTGTCCTCTATTAAGCAACCGCTTAAATCCGAGGACCCCGCTTTCGACCAGCTGGTCCTGCTTCATGCCGTCTCGGCTATGATCGTGTTGTTCTGCGCTTGAATTAATTGCCTGTGATCCTATCATCCTCTGAAGATTCCCTGGTCCATTGGATTTGCTCTGCCCTTTGCCACCAACTCCACTGGTCCAGCCCCCTGCTGGGTGAGCCGCCATGGCTCAACCTCCCCCCCAGGCACCTGATGCCGACGGAAACGCAGAAATGGCCGATGATGATCAATCTCAGTTCAGTCATGCTACGGATGCCATGGAAAATGCCAGAAAAGAGGTACTGTTCAGAACTGGTTATATGTCTATCCCTGATGAACTTTTGAATGAGTCTACGGCAAAATTGGTTCAAATTATTGAAGAATCAAATGCTGCGAACTCTATGCCGGAATTCGTCCGTAGGGCCGGCAAATTTCATTTGAAATTAATCTATGCTGGGAAGGCGGTCCGGGATCGAATTTTGAAAGATGGCGTTAAAATGGACAATATTTTAGTGACTTTGGAATTGCCGAAGGAGGAGGAACGCCTGTACCTCCACCTTCGGTCAATTTATCTCTATAACGTGCCCATCACAGATTCAGATCAGCATTTAGGGAGATGGTTGGGGTCCCTTGGGCTGGAGAAGGTCTCCCAGTTCCGATGGACCTACTACAAGGCCGAAAACGGGCGGAGGACGGCGATCAGGGATGGCGGTCGATCAGTCCTCGTCAAGGTGGGACATAGCCAGGTGATTCCAGGCTACGCCGCGTATACTCCAGAAGGGTCAAACCAGCCTATCAGGGTCCAGCTGTGGTACCCGGAGTGGGGCACCTGGTGCAACAGGTGCTTTGGTCCGGGCCACTATAAGCGGGACTGCCAAAATGAAGAAGCTATTCCCAGGGCCCCCCCAAGGAACCAGGCCTATGCCCCCAGGCGGTGGGAAACTCCCCAGGTCCAGCCGACGGTCGAGGCCACGGGCGATCCCCAGGGTGGCTCCTCGGTCCCACAGGTGGAAGAGATGGAGGTCCTGGGGTCGGCGGAAGCCACCAGACGGACGGGCGCTACGGCGGAAGTCTCGGAGGGATATTCGACGGCCGATGAGGAGGAAATCCCGGAAAACGGTGGTGATCCTATGGCCAAGGTCCAGGATTTCTTGACCCTCAAGGAGGGCCAGGAACCTAACTGGGGCGCCCGGATGGATTCCAAGCGCGAACGGTACGAAAGGGAATACCCGGACAAAATGGTGTGCTTTTTCACCAGGCGCTACCCTTACAGCAATCACTATCCCTCCCCCTTCGAACTCTATGGGGAAATGTTCAAAACGTCTGAACATCACTTCTTTTGGCAGAAAGCGAAGTTCGTAGGCGATGACGAGACAGCGGCCAAAATTTTGGAAACGGAAAATCCCGGGGAGGTGAAGGCGATTGGCGACAGAATCTCCCAAAAGAAGGAATATGCTCAGAAGCTCAAGGAGTGGGACGCTAAGGCCAAGTACACGGCGATGTGGAACGGGCTCGTGGCCAAATTCGCTCAAAACCAGGCGGTTCGACTGGCCCTGCTAATAACCGACGGCCATCGCCTCGTGGAGGCGAACCCCTCCGACCGCATCTGGAGTTGCGGTTGGGGGGTCAACGATCCCAAGAGCGTGGACCCGCGGAGGTGGACTGGCAAGAATTTGCTGGGGGACATGCTAACAATGCTCCGCAACAAGTTGCTCCGCATCAAGGAGCTTCGAGCGGAGTTGGACCAGCACCGAAAAGCTGCCCAGAAGCGCCCGCTGGAATCTGGATCCCCATCCGGAAACGACGAGAAGCGGGCAAAATAGACCCCCCAGCCCACCCTTGGCTATCTGTTTCGGGGATTAGGACATGGCTCCATTGTCCCTGATCAGTATTAATTCCGATGGATTAAAAAGGAATTCAAAAGTTGACAGCCTTTTTCAATTGATTCGAACAAATGACATCATTTTTGTTCAGGAAACAAATTTCAATTTCAAGAATCCCTATTTTGAACAGGTTTTTGGACCAAAATTTAAGACTTTTCATTCTTATTATACTGGTCAGGGAGGTGGAGCATGTACCCTAATCAACCACCGCTTGGCGGGGATCTATAATGTTGTTTTGGAGCAATTGGGCCGTCTGGTTATGGTTAGCGCACAAGTCGGAAATCACAAAATTCTTTTGGTTAACGTTTATGCACCAACTAACCCTCAAGAAAGGCCAAATTTCTTTTTGAAATTGTTCAAAGTTCTGAGCGAAAAATTAAGGAGACATGATTCTATTATTATGGGTGGTGATTTCAATTTTTTTTCAGATTTGAATCTGGACAGAAATTCGACTTCAACTTCCAATCTTTATCATGCTACGGCTGGTAGATTGCAATTTTCCGAAATTGAACAAAAGTTGGATCTAGTAGATGTTTTCAGGCAAAAATTTGGAAACAAAAAAGAATTTAGCCATTTCAGTCGAAATCATGATTGTGCTAGTAGACTGGATCGGATCTATACTTTTAATAAGCACTCGGCATGTTTTGTTCATCTTAATTATTTTCATACCACCTTTTCAGATCATAAGGGAATTGAGTGCGTTATTTCTGATTCACTTCTGTTTCAGGCAAGAGGTCGTTCGTATTGGAAAATGTCTTTAAATTGTTTCGACGATCCATTTTTCTCTTATGATTTCATGCTTGCAATTTTGGAAGGCGAGGAAAAACTTGAAAACTCGCCAGACTCAGAAATTATCGCTGAGTGGGAAAACTATAAATACAAAATGCGAAACTTGTTCAAATTTCACTCAAAGTTGATTTCAGAAAAAAGGAGAGCAGAAAAGCAAAGCCTCCAAGAAGAACTTTCTTTGGCTCAAGAAGCTGGGAACAGCGAGCGAAAGGAAATTCTTGAACAGAAATTCAGAAAAATGGAGTTAGAAGAAATTGAAAAAATTTTGGGCCGAGCCCATAAAAGGGATGAACTTTCTGATAATTTTTCAATTTTAAGTGCCAAGAAAATAGAGAAAAATGAAGGCGAGAAACGATATTTTTATTCTTTAAAAGCCGAGAATGGCGAAATTGTAACGGGGAACAGCAATATATTAGGTGAAATGCGAAAGCAATATGCAAATTTGTTTTCTAAAGTTGGCATTGATTCAGAGAAAGCGAAGAAATTCTTGGAAGCAACAACTGAAAAGGTTCCAAGTATTTCTCAATCCGGTTTAGAAAAAGAAATTACTGCAGAAGAAGTAGAAACTGCAATCAAGCAGTTTGCTACTGGCAAAGTGCCCGGAAAAGATGGGCTCACAATAGAATTTTACCTTTCAAATTTGCACGTTTGTGCTCCATTTTTAGCAAAAGTTTATAATCAATGTTTAAAAATTGGAAAACTCCCAAAAGATATGTATATGGGCATAATTTCTCTTTTGTATAAAGGAAAAGGTGACAGGGCTGACCGAAAAAACTGGCGCCCTTTGAGCATGTTAAATGTGGATTACAAAATTTTAGCGAAAATTTTGACCAATCGGCTCTCCCAGGTCATGGCATGTTTGGTTAGAAACAACCAAACTTGCGGAGTTCCTGGGAGGGATATTCGAGATGGAATTTTGAGTCTAATGGGAGTACTAGATTATGCCAAATTCAAAGAAAAATCGTGCATTTTTCTCTCGGTCGATCAAATGTCTGCGTTTGATGTAGTTGAGTGGGATTTTTTGAAATTGGTACTAGAACAGTTCGGCTTTGGACCAAATTTTAGATCTTGGATAAACATAATTTATAAGGAAAATTTTGTAGAAAGTTCACTTTTAGTAAATGGGTATCTCTCAATACCCTTTAAATTGGGTCGAGGGATCCGGCAAGGATGCCCTCTTTCACCATTACTTTATGTTTTATGCAACGAAACGTTTCTAAATTTTGTTAGAAAATCAAACTTGATTAGGGGAATTTCAATTCTTGGACGCGAAGAGAAGGTATTTGCTTACGCAGACGATACCAATTTTACAGTGAGAGATTTCAACTCTGTACGAGAAATTTTCAAATCCTATGAAAATTTTGAAAATGTTTCTGGAGGAAAGTTAAAGGTGGAAAAAACTCAGATTCTTTTGTATAACAGATATTCTGAGGCAAATGTGCCTGCAGAATATCAAAAACACCTTACAAAAGAAATTAAAGTTTTCGGAGTTTTTATTAGTCCAAATGGACTTAAAAATCCAAAAACAGAGGAAAGTTTCAATAAAATTATCTCAATTTTACAAATATCTGAACCTCCCCAAAGAAGTTCAGCTTACGGTAGAGTTACTGCTCTTATGACTTATTTTTTGTCCACTCTCTGGTATACGACCTGGTTCGTATCACTAGAAAGTGGAAAAATTAACAGAATGATGGAATTAATGGCTAAATATGTTTGGCATCCAACTCCTCAAAATTTAATCAGCACAGATTGTGCTGTTCTGCCAAAAACAAAAGGAGGAATTGGACTTCCAAAAATAGATCTTAAAATTCTAGCACAAAGGTTTTCTATACTAATTCGTAGGCGGTTGGGCTGCAATCAGGCTTGGCATTTGACCTTTGACTATTTCTATGAAATGGTCAAAGGCAAAACTCAAGCTGCTGCCAATCGCACACAAGCTCCAAAATTTTACAAAGAATTATGTCAGTCAGAAATTCAACTTGAACCTCACTTTAGTCCTGATTCTGTAAGCTTTGGAAGCAAAGCTTACAGCTTCAAGGACGCAAAATTAAAACAAATTTACGAATTTTTGGTATGCAAGAAGTTTTCGAAAAAACGAGAGAAAATTCAAGAAAAATGGCTGGAAAAATTCCCAGTTATTAACCCAAATGATTGGGAATATATCTGGTCAGCCATGAAAACAAAGTTTGTTCAAAGCATTGCGTTAGATGTTCATTTAAAGTTGGTCCATAACGTTTTAATGACTAATAAGAGAAAACACCAGATAGACAGTCGAAATAGTGAATTTTGTGATTTCTGTCTTCAAAATAATGTTCAAATTATTGAAGATGTGATCCATGTGTTTGCGCTCTGTCCTAGAATTTCGAACTTGTGGCGTAATGTCTGTGCTTTATTGAAAATGGTAGCTACCCCAGAAGGGGAAGTACTGGGTGCTCGGAGTCAATTAGTTTATAGAAATTTAATTACTCAAGAGAAAATTCTTGGTTTCGCAGCTCGAAAAAACAAGAAATTACAAATTAACGTAAATTTGGCCATTCAAGAAGCTCAGTTGGCGATTTGGATGACAAGAGATATTTTCAAGAAAACCAAAAATTTAAAAGATCCATGGGATATCTTTCAAAAATCGCTAGGACGGATTGGGCTTAATGCGAGCGCCGTAGTTGGCGAAATGGGTATTTTGAGGCACTTAGTTGGCGAATTTGGCTTGTTTACCTTTGAGGATGCATTTTTGGTGCTTAAAACTGTGAATTAGTGTGTTTGCGTACTGTAATTTAATTTTGGTACCTATTGCATTTTTTGTGTTTCAGGCAGTCGGATCAAATTTGGAGAAGCTCGATTAAATAGAAGTCAACTTTGAAGTGCCGAGCAAGAGAACTTGGAGGTCAAATTTGGCAAACTCAAATTTTGAAAAAATTCTTAAAAAGAAAAATTTCAAAAATTGAAAAATTTTAAGAGGTGGGCCGGCTTTTCGAGTCTCTCGGAAGCCCTCCCTCCCCCCGTTTCCAAGCTGTCATCAGGATTTCAATGCATCATATAATTAATGAAATTTACGGCCCGAAACTGTTTATATTAATGGAAACTTTTAAAATCTTCCAGCAAATTGCGACTAAGTCGCTCAGCAGATCCAATGGCAGCGCAGCGGCCCAAGCTGCGGATCAAATCCGGGCCTGATCCAGAATAGAAATCCATCTGGCGGTAGAGTAGCCAAAGTCTACCGCCAGTGCTGTCCAAAAATGCCATAAATGGCTGCACACATCAAAGAAATGCCGCCCATAAAAGGGCGGCACAAATGCAGAAAATAAGTGTATGTCTGCTGCTGACTAAACACAAAACGTTAGCCAGCAGCAGACGCAGTGCAATCCAGTTTTGTGACAAACAAAATAGATGTTTATGTCAAGTCTCTAGCTATTAAGAGTATTGCTGCATTACGCTTGATTTCAGTTCTGAGTGGTTGGGCGCTTGCCAACAGCGCAAGTAGCTACTTTTTGGACGCCCATGTTTCTAAATGAAAGTGTAAAAGGAAGATGGAAAGCATTAAAATTTAAAGGGTCCGTAGCTAAAGTGTCAAAGCGCTGGTCTCCTAAACCAGAAGTCCTGGGTTCAATCCCCAGCGAACCCTTAAAATTTTTTCTTCAAGTTTCACGGAATTAAATTCAAACCATTTTTTACTTCAAAAATTTAACAAAAGTAGCGGCATGAACAGGCAAAATTGTATAAAATTTAATCGAGTTTCTTCAAATTTACTAATTTTTTGATGATTTTTGGTAGTTGGTAGGAATCTTGGCATTTTCTTGTTTCTTTGTATCGCTATAACTTTGTTGTTGTGTATTTGTTTAAGTATTTTCAGGGTGAACTCGGAAAGAAGAAGAACGGATCTTTACAAATGGAAAAATTTTCTTCGGGGTTTAGTTTTTTTGCAGGAATTTTAAAATCAAATGTTAAAATTAATGTTTAATTTGGTTTAAAATTAGGTTTTATTGGTAGTTTTCTTAAAACAAGTCATTGCTGTATTGCTTTCGGTTAATTATTATGCCTGTTTTTCTTGTGTTTCAGAAGGATGAAAATCAGGAAAAAGAGAAAAGGGGCTAAGTTGTTACATCATTTAGTTAACATGCATTAGCAAAGTCTAAAACCGATTCTCTTAGTAGAAGGCATAAATCGTTTCATGTTTAATTAGTAGCGGTTCCGAACCCAGTTGTGCTTAAAAATTAGTTAATCTCAAATAATATTGTGCAATGTCTTAGAACAACTTTAGAGCAAAGCTTTCAGATTCTTAAAGTCCTGCAAGCCGAGTGGTGAAGGCTCCGGCTTCTGGATTCAAAGATTAGGGTATCAGATCACTGGTGACAACAAACTTTTTCTCTTTTTCTTATGTACTTTTTCTCTTTTTCTTATGTTTCTCGCGGTTTTTGGTTTCTATTTTTCTTAATTTGTGATTTGTTAGAGTATGGCAGTAGATTAATTTAATAATGTGTAGTAGATTTATTTTCTAGAAATACCGGTTATTAATATTCCAGTGTAAAATGTGAACTTAATGATTTTTACTAATTTCAGGAAATGCAGCATGATTCAGAAGAAATCAAGAATTTAAAATTTTTTTTCTAAATTCTTCCTAAATTTTAATGTGTTATGTACAATCTGTGAAATTATCCGTAACGCCGTAAATGCATGAATATCCTTGAACTGCAGATTTGTTCTGTAACTTTTGTATTTGTAATGTTGTTTCTGTTATTGTTTTTGGTGGCTTTGTTTTAAATTGCGTAAATCTGCTGCATGTGTTAGATAATACTATGTTTGTATTGTTCTGGTAGTGATTTCGATGTACTGTCTGGTAAATACCAATGAGAAGTAAACAAAGACCTATGATTATACCAAGAGTACATAATGATAAGAGTGTGACAAGCGTCACACTCTATGCAATGAAGGCAAAAACTATGCGATGCGCGCTAACGGCTTACCCCCCCCACAAATTGACCCCCTCTCACACCGCCCCTATATGGGTACATAGTTCCAAACGGGGGTCGCTCACTCGCTTAGTATATTTTGTACATCTATGTGTTAAGCATACACGCTTGCACCCCCTCCCCAAATTGGGCCCCTTTTAATTTCAGCGTGTAATTATACAAAGCAGTGAGCGACCCCCGTTTGGACCACGTACCCATATAGGGGCGGTGTGAGAGGGGGTCAATTTGTGGGGGGGGGGGTCAGCCGTTAGCGCGCATCGCATAGTTTTTGCCTTCATTGCATAGAATGTGACGCTTGTCACACTCTTATCATTATGTACTCTTGATTATACTCATTCGAAAGATCTTGTTGAGGTCTACATTGTTGCTTTTTGAAGTACCTTTCTAGCTTTTCGCTATCGTGAGATATAGTCGATTTTCCTATTTTAGCGTTGAAAACTTGTCATTTTTGTAGAAATCAAATAATGCGCAATATCTTGAGCTGCGTAAGCCGTAAAATTAAACTACGGCTGTCAATTTGAGGTCTCGTCGAGACCGATTATCCGTGTCATTATAATCTTCTAACTGCTACTCCGTACGCTGCAATCATAGAAAATGTATTTTTTGCAAAAACATGACCAATTTTTTTCCAGCGATTGTGGAGCATTTATTATGCAAGCTATATGGTTGCCACCTACTGGACGTGTTTTACACTTAAATACCCAGGGACCCTTTTTTAGTTGTCCCGACTGCTGCTTTCTAGCTAAAGTGGTCGCTTGCCAAAGTTGGGAAAAGTAGGCAAAATCCAGGTTGCGCATACATTTTAGCTAATTTTGACTGAACCTTCAGAGCACCAGGTAAGCTCCACTTTAGAATTCTTACGAACTATTCGTCTCACTGACCTCCCCATTATTAAAATTGACGAAGGCGGTCAAAACTCTTGGTATTGGTTGATTGGTAGTTTTCCGGTGGGAGGCCGCCTTCGTAATTTCACATTAATTTGGCAGACTTTTTCTCATAATAAGCTGTTGCTTAGTTTAGTGAACGGTTATAACATAAGGGGGGTTTTACAGTTTACACTATCAAACTTTCTTCTGACTTTGTCAGATGAAAATTTTCTTCAAACAAAAGTCAGTCGAAATTCTCGCGTGTGAACGACTAACTGACTCAGCTCTGACAATGAAATTTTTGTTGGACGAAAATGGAAATTCCATCTGGGGCCTATTTCATAAAACAATTTTAGACTACAATTCCTACAATTGTAGTCAATTGGGTTTCATATAACAATTGCCAGACCTGTAGCTCTACAATAGTACGAATTGTAACTACAATTGCAGGAAGTGTTTGGTTTCATAAAACAATCATTCCATCTGTAGCTCTACAATTGTAAAAGTATTTGCGTTTCATAAACTCACAATTGTAGGCCAATTGTTCCACAATTGTAGCTATAAAATGCACATAGCTGAATTGTAATTGTAGAGCTACAATTTGTAGCCACTTTATTGAGTTTCATAAAACAGTTACAATCCTACAATTCAAATTTCCACCTGTAAAATTCTACTACAATTCCTACATATCTAAAAAGGGTTGTAGACGCAATAAAATGTGTCTATTTTGGAAAGATGTTCAAGTTACCTTCTGTGTTTTATTGAATCATATAAATGTAGCTCCATTCTACAGTTCTAGCAAAAAAATGAAGTCTTCACGACTATTAATACAAATTTACATGTGACTTCCATCTTTGAAAGGTTCTATTATTAATGAAATTTATAGAATTGATGCAAACGCCTGAATAAATTTAAACAATTAGTACTGTAATATGTAAACAAAAGATTAAGTATTTGCACACATGTGAAATGAAATGAAATTTCCTGAAATTGTAATTACAATCTGTGTTTTTTTTCGTCCGAACTTTTTGCGGTCCGTGGCGCAGTGCCCCAAAATTTTTTGTGTAATTTGGAAAAAAATTGCGCCACGCCTGTTTTCGCTCAAAAAACCTATTTTTGCGTTATTTTATACTTTATTTAACGTTTTAAAGCATTTTAAATGCTTAGCGCGAAAGTGCGTGAATGGAATATATATATACGTATATATATATATATATATATATATATATATATATATAAAACATTTATCAGCAGGAATTTGTTGAAAATTGGACTTCGGAACTGTGAGTGTGTTTTCGCAAGAAATTTGTCTTCTGAAAAACATTTTTCGCGATTTCACTATCTTGTTTTTGACATAAATAAGTACAACGTATTTTGATTATTTAACATTATGTCGTTTTGACGACATTAAAGAAAGATCAGAGACGGATACGCTAAAGAAAGAACGATAATGTTAAAGCTGGGAATGAAATAAGAACAATTACGTAGATCGCCAAAAATTTTTCAAAAATGTCTTTTGTAGTTCAAAACTTTTAATTTTAAAGAAATTAATAAATAGTTGATTCAGAAACCGTCCATTTTCGTGTGTTCCAAGAAAATTGTGCGGCCACGTGCGAAGGGTAAGTTTCGCAGACCTGAACAGATTACATCTTACATCTACAATTTTCATTTTGTAATCTGCACTTGATTCCTGCACTTGATGTGTTGTATAAAATGCTTTGATGTCCCAAACAATTTTGCAAAGGCACTTTTGAATTAGTGGAAAACATCAACAAAGAACAACCACAAAGTTTTGGAGTAATTTCAAATAAGCAGATGTACACACAAGGCGGGGGTCTGGGGGCGGCAGCCCCCAACAAAAATTAGGAGAATAAGACATTTTTGACTCCTAATCGCACTTTTTCCTGCTGCGCCTCAGCGCAGCAGGTCTCTTATGTTTGGTCAGCCCGAGCTCTTGCAGGCAATTTGCTTGATAAGAATGCAATTCACCATAAATGCGTGTACACAATGGTTTATCATAGGACCAGCACAATTTGTGTGCGAATTCCAGTCTTTTCTTCTATTTCTAAATCAAGTGAATATATTACGTGTATATGCTCATGTGGACTTGGCAATTTCAAAACCGGAAACACAGATTCTTCCTTTTGATTGATGACTCATCATAACTTTAAACTTAATATCATTAGCAGCTTCGCAAAGATTTTTCGAATGCATGCAACAAAATGAAAGAATATTATGTTGAAATTTCATTAGCAGTGTATTAGTGTAAGGTAAATTCTTCAACAAACACTAAGATAATTTACTCAATGTTTTGCAGGCAAGCTTTCTGTAGTAAGCAAGTTAGAACTCCGTTATAAAATACACAATTGGCTGATTATAAATTTTGCCAAAGGAAACCTAAATCTTTTGCACAGAATATTGCTTGATGAGAACAGAATTGCGTTTGAAGATAAACAAAGTTCAGTTGGCATGCTTTTATTAATCACAATAAGTAAATAAATAAGCTTATTGGGGATATGTACAGTAATTGCTAATCAAATAAAATATATGGTTTCGTATAATAAGAATTTAACTCTGAGTTCGTGAATAATAGACGGCTTTTGCAAATTTTCTCAGTAACTTCAGCTTTAAAATAATTCCACTGCGCAGCAGGCCTACAATTTATGAAAATGTTCCTCTGGCAACATTTAATCTTTTGCAGACAATATTGCTTGTTAAGCATATTTTGGCTCAAAAATTTTTGCGTACTGTGGCGCAACGGCCCAAAATTTTTTGCATATTTCAGAAAAAAATTGCGTCGCAGTGTGTGGCGCAAAAAAAACCCAGATTACAACTGCTACAATTGTAGTTACAGCTCCGACAATTGTACCTTCAAACCTGTAGAATTGTAATTGTAGGCAGGACTACAATTGTAAAATTGTAGGAAACCTACAATTGTAATATGAAACCAAAAATTTTGTAAAATTGTAGAAACGTTGCTAGAATTGTAGCAATCTACAGGCCTGTAATTGTAGTTTTTTGAAACAGGCCCCTGATATCAGACGAAACTGACCAGTCATATTGCTTGATTTTGAAAAGAGGTGGTGTGAAGCAACAGAAGCTGAATTTGATTGGACACTGGCATTGTCAGTCGCAAACTCCTTGCTTGTTTGATGGACAATGTAAACTACAAGTTGGATACAAAATATTTGCTCTGACATTTTGTTCCATCTGACAAAATCAGAAGAAAGTTTGATAGTGTAAACCAGGCTAGAGTTCACATCTTCGCCACCTGTGTCTACCGCTACGCCAGTCCAGTTTAGCGATTCCAACCAGACAGCTCATTTTGCCACTGTTATTCGAGACCTGCAGCAGCGGAATATTGTTGATAAATCCGCCGACGTTATTTTCCCTTCCCATATGTTTTTGTCCCGAAGAAAACAGGAGACTTGCGTCTTGTAACCAATCACAAGGCACTTGATTTGTTTGTGCGTTACCGCAAGTTTAAGATGGAAACGCCGCCCCTTCTTGCGTCACTCATTCGCAGGGGCGACTGGTGTTGTTCTATTGACATCAAAGACGCCTATCCACATATCCCTATAGCTCCGTCCAGTCGGGAATTTCTGGGTTTCCGTTTCCGAAGTGCTCTGTATAGGTACAGGGCTCTTCCCTTTGGACTGTCGTCAGCATCTCGTATTTTTACAAAATTAATGAAGGTTCCCATTACTGTTATGCGCCAATTAGGCATCCGGGTCATAATATACACCTAGACGATCTCCTGATCATGGCATGTTCCCAGCGGAGCTGTCTGGCGGGCACCAATCAAGCGTTGTGCATTTTGCTTACTTTTGGTTTTACTATAAACTATTCTAAATCAAAGTTAACCCCCTCTCGCCAGACAGAATATTTAGGATTTGACTGGGACTCCTCCGTTATGACTGTGCCCCTGGCCTCTCGTCGTGTTGACAAAACTAAGCATGCTGTTGCCAGATTTTCCACTACCAAGGTAGCAACACTTCGTTCATGCGCTAGTCTTTTAAGCACACTTTCCTGTACTACGTTTACGATGCCTAATGCTCCTTTATGTTACAGGACTCTTCAACGCTTTGTGAATCGGCATCTGTCCTCCCGACATCGACGCAGTTCGGATTACAATCCGAAGGTATGCCTGCCACAGAAGATACTGATGGAACTTGCACAGTGGTATCGACTTCTTCAGAATCCCAGGAGATCTTTGCTCAAGGACCGTGTAACAGATACTATCTTTACTGATGCTTCTGACTTTGGCTGGGGTGCCGTTTTTGGAGCATCCGTTTTTGGGGGACGATGGCATCCTTCCGCTAAGTGGGCACACATTAATGAACGCGAATTGCTGGCCATAAAATATCTTCTGGACGACACCACTTTTCAGAGTTTGGCAATGGGTAGTACTTTACAATTTCAATGCGATAATAAAACTGTTGTACACTATTTAAGTCAGAGATGCGGCACAAAATCTAAACGTTTGTGTGATCTTACTCTTTCTGTATGGAGTCAATTTTTGTCTTTCCGCATTAATCCTACTTTTGTTCACCTCTCTTGGGAAGCTAATTTTGATGCTGATTTTATTTCACGAGGTTCACAATGATTGGACTTTGTCCAGTACTTGTCTTCAATGGATTTTCGGTTTGTTCAGAACTCCCGACGTCGACTTATTTGCGAACGCATACAATAACTAAAACAAAGGATTTATTCTGGTTAAAAATAGCATAATACAATTACACAAACTGTTTATCACAGTTACACACTTCTTAATAATACGCATATGTGCTTAGTAACGAAAAAACAGTTAGTTGAAACAAACAAACAAACAAGGAAAAATACTTTTGCAACAGGTACTAGAGTTCTGGCAAGAAGCCACAGAAAGGGATGGGGGGAACCACTTCTCTGGTTATTGAATACCCCGACCCCGAAGATACATGTTTAAATTCAGGTTTTTGACAGACCTTTCAAAAACATTTAGACTAGGTGAGTTTATAACAGTTATAGGTAAGCTGTTCCAAATTAAATTCTGTTTGTGAAAAACGACATTGTTCCTTCTCCATGACACAGATTATGTCTTATTTCATAGCAATGCCCATGTAAACCTATACTAGGTGCTAACGTGAAAAATTCAGAAAAATTAAGTGATATTTGATTCTTACAAATTCGGTACATCAACTTTAGATCCGTTATTATCTCTAGTGATTGAAACTGGAGCACTTCTAAGCTTTGTTTATAAGAAAAATATTGCAGACCAGGTATGCGTTTCGTATACCTTCCTTGTACATACTCTATCATGTCGATATCTTTTAGTAGGAATGGTGACCACACTGATGAATTATATTCCAAAATTGGTCTCACATAAGTATTAAACATTTTAATTAAAAACTCCCTATTTTTTGTTTGGAATCATTTAAAAATGAAGGCTGAAACTTTGTTTCCTTTTTGCGAAACTTTGGCGCAATGCGCAGAACTTTTCATGTCACGCGATAGTGTTACTCCAAGGTCTGTTGCTTGCTTCAGAGGTCATGATAATATACCATGAAATACCCTTTTCCGTCCGCATCTGCAACCGACCCATACACACCAGACACATTGGAAAGGACAGACTAAGCTGCCAAGTGTTAGCCCAGCTGCAAACGCGATCCAGATCTTCCTGAAGTCTAATGGATTTAGTTTCGTTCGTACTTAAATATATTTTTGCATCATCTGCATATAAACTGATACTAGAGTTTAACCTGTGCGCTGATGGACCCCATCCTAGCACCCTACGGGGAGCTGAAGTCACCTATTTCAGGAGCTTGCTCCTGTTATTCTTTGCTAGCGACACGTTATTTATGTACTTTTTGTTATTTAACAGGAACGTCTAAACCTGGATCTTCTACTGGGAAACAAAGAGGTGGTGCCTCTTCGTCTTCATTGGGCAAACGCAAGGGTGACCCTATCCCGAGTATAGACCATCGGATAGTCGCCGCTATCCAATCTGAAGTTGACGATTCGGAGAAAGCATTGACTAAGACTGGCGACTCGAAAATCCAAAAACTGGAGGAACGTTTACATCAAACTGAAATGAAGACACGGGCACTGGAACAGTACTCCAAACGTGTAAATATCGTATGCAAGGGATATGAGGTTCGTACGGAAGAGTCGGTTGACTCGCTGACGGACTCGTTTATCTCGTTCCTTATTTCCAACATCTTCACGGGCGAAAGGGACTGAAAACTGCAAAAATCGGACATTAAGGAATGCCATCGTATCACTGGATCCCACGAGACACCACCGCCTATTGTCTGCTCGTTTATGCGACCATTTTGGGTTCCTCAAATCCTCTCAAAAGCCAACCGGCTCAAAGCTTTTAATCAGAATCGGGTCAAGGATGATAAAAAGGCGATCAGCCTTGATCGCCAACATGAATTTGTAAAATCGCAGATTAAAGGCTACTTCGTAGGAACTGGTAAAAGAGAAGATGGTGGACAACAGCGGACAAATCAAGATCAATGATAAATTACTAGAACCCACTATTACTATAACCAAGAGTTTATAATACCAAGAGTAAGACACTCAGCTCTTCCCAATAGAATAAGCTTGCAAGATGCTCGAAACATTAAGGCCGAAATCTCGGGGGGCTTCTCAGCGTGTAAACATACAAAGCTGACATTTTTCAAAAACGGGCGTTTTCGACAAATTAAATACTATAACTTGAGCTAGGAAAGTCGTACAGCAATAATGTTTATATCATTATGTTGCGTAGGACGAGATCTTTTTAACGATATAAAAATTATATAGTTCGGTTCAGGCAATCTCTTACAAATCCGGCAATAAAGCATCCTTTCCACGAAAATTTTAGGAATTTCGTCATTTCTTCAAAATGCGTTACGTTGTTGCTGTACTTATGAGGGATTGTCTAAACCGAACTATATAATTTTTATATCGTTAAAGAGATCTCATTCTACGCAACATAATGATATAAAAATTATTGCTGTACGATTTTCCTAGCTCAAGTTATAGTATTTAATTTGTCGAAAACGCCCGTTTTTGAAAAATGTCAGCGTTGTTTGTTTACATGCTGAGAAGCCCCCCCCGAGATTTCGGCCTTAATGTTTCGAGCATCTTGCAAGCTTACTCATTAGGAAGAGCTGAGTGTCTTACTCTTGGTATTATAAACTCTTGCTATAACCAAGGAGGGTAACACTGCCACCTATACAGTTACAGAGTTACGCATTTGGGTGACCGATAAGTGCGGTAATTTTGTGCTCAAAAAGCAATTTTTCTGATCCTTTTGTCGTTGATTCAGACTATGATGAAGTGATATATGCTTTGTATTGTCAATGGGTTATGGTATTGGTTGATTAAAGTTATGCATGTTTATGGTATGTTCACTTTTCAGGTTACAGACACCATTAATTACATGGAAATCATGACGACAACGAAAATCTGATGGAATATACGGTCAATTTATTAACTTATCTTTAGTTGGATACTTAATCTATCTGGCTCCTTCCTAAGTTATTGCACCTTCCTAATTTCTATAAATTTTAAAGTTATTAGCAACGACGTCACCACTACATTTGTATAATTTATTGGATTTTCAAAGAAACTTGTAGTGCCCAAATTACAAAGTTTAATTTAACGTTTAAAGACATTATGGTAAATTAAGACGTTCACGGGACCCACTGCAACTGATTGGTTTAGTTGGCCCCCTGGCTGCTCTCATCGGTCGGGTCCAGACATGTGCAGGAGGGAAAGTTCTGGTGGGGTAAAGGGCGGCCGAAGGCCGCCGAAAAACCGGATTATTTTGGTTTTTTACCGGAAAACTCCGGATTCTGGGGGGGGGTGAGGGACCCCTCTGGGGGCTGAGCTCAGGTCTGGGGGGGGGGGGGGTGAACCCCCCCCCCCACCAAAACCCCCCCAAGCACATGTATGGTTGGGTCTCTTATCTTAATAACTTTAAAACTTTATCATTCTGTTTCACTTAACCTAGGGGGATGTCCCTGCTGGCCTGGGAAGCAGGATGTGGGAGAAGTTTATACTTCCCTTCAAAACTTTCTTTAAAAAGTGTTATAAAAGAAATTGTACAACTTGCCCAATTGTAGAGGAAGGGTGCTTATTCACTGGAGCCCACAGTCAGTAGTGTAGGTATAAAAAATTTTCAGGGGGGCGGTTTTGACCAAGGACTTTTGCGGGGGGGGGGTAAGATTTTCTGTTTTAGCGTAACGATTATATGTACACTGTCTATTATATACAACTGCAAGTTATTCTATTAACTCAAATGTCTTCTATGGTTCATGTTTCGACTTGTTACAACTGAAAGCGATACGCTAAGTCCCAAATGGGGGATCTGGGGGGCCGAGCCCCCCAGAAGTTGAGAACATTTTTAAATTTCGCAATAAAACGCTATTGAAACAATTAATTCTTTATAAATGATTTATCAATTGACTAACAACGTTTTGTACTTTTATTTGCTTTTTTCTACGTTTATATACTGCCTTGCCCGAAAATTGAAACCATTAGGATGCTCCCATTACGTAAGAACTGCGTATTCTGATGATATCAACCAATTATGCCAAGGCTGATGATGTTGGGAATAACGCAGATCACAGCAAAACTGCAAAGCAACTTATATATACAAACATTTGTTAGCATGCTAATGAAAAATAATAAATTTGATAACCTAAATAGCCAAAATTCGCGCCGGAGGCACGAAAATTTTTTAATGGTGTAGAAAATGCATCAATGTTGAGCTAATTTGAAGCATTAATGTATAATTTGTGTAGGTTTCTAGTAACGTTAAGCGCCCGCGCTCGGCGCGGGCGTAAAATTTTTTTGCCCAATTTTTCAGGGGGGCAAAGCCATTATTTCGGGGATGGCGGCCGCCCCCCCCGCCCCCCCCGTATCTACGCTAGTGCCCACATTAGTAAACTAGTAGTTTTTGCAATACAGTCAGCATACTACGATCAAGAACTGTTATCTGACACTAGAAACGTAATCTATCTTTTATCCTGTCGGAACTGTGGAATTCAATACGTTGGCGAAACAGGAAGACAACTCAGAGTAAGGATAGGAGAACACAGAAAAAATATCGTGTATTAGGGCGCATCTCAGATCAAAAGTTTGTATTTATTCTTACTTCGCTTTCTTAAAATTTAATTTCTTCTGCATCCTGACGGTGCATGTGACCGTCACATATCCCCTGGCTGCAGCCATGATTCATGTAATCCATCTCTTTTCTTGCGCAAGCAATTTCTTGCGATCAGCAGCTTTTATTCTGTGTGCAGCGACGACCTCTAATTAAACTTTAACAATGGAAGGTTCAACACCAATGCAGCAATCATTGTAGCCAAGGCAATGCAGCCCCATGAATGTGTCGACATTCCGTTTCCTCGATGTTTTATCCGATAGCCCAAAAGCTTCAGCCTGAGCAGTTTTAGGTTTCGCAAATCCGTCAACGTTAAAGTTCGTGCTTTTCCACTACTGCGCGTACTGTTTCCTAAAATAAAATTTGTCAATGTTACATATATGTGCCTATTTTTTGTTTGCAGCTGTAAAAGCAAACAGAAATATGCACTTGTACTTTAAGTTGAACTTTCGTTTGCCAAAATTTCATAGTCAGAATTTCATTATTTTGATTTTTTCTCTGAATTTTATTTGAATTTTTGAGTTCTTTTTATTTGTTAGAGTCAGCGATTATCTATCGCCATTCGTCATATGAAAATTCAGCATGAGAGCGTTCGTTTGTCCCATTATTTACGCCTTCATTAAGGTGGTAGTACCACTACCGGGATTTTCTACGTAATTTTTCCATGGATGAAGCAATCTTGACAAAACATTGGATAAAGTAAAACTGGTTGGCAAACTATCCTTGCGCAAGGTCTTGGTGTCAAAGAGTGCATAATTGGCTAGCTACCATCGTGGCTTTGCGCATGCACAAATAGTAAAAATTTTATTTAAGTTTCGTATATTAAATTTTACTGAACTACGTAAAAGAGCGCAAAAAGCGCTTTAAAATGATGTGCATATCTCTTCAGTACGTGGTTTCTATCAAAAGTTACAAGCGGTTGAAACTTAATAGCTGATAAATGTAGCTGATATTGCTGAATTTACGTTGACCGTTTGCACACATAATGTAAAGTAAAAACAGTATATCCGAAAATTAAATCTATTGGGTTTTAACGGTTCCTTTTGCGTTATTTAATAGAATGCACTTTGCTGCTGCTTGAAAGCATTGGAAATTTCGAAAACCAAAGCAAACAATGAAAAATTACAGAATTTTTGTTTTTGATTTTCTCGTCACTCCTTCAGTCAAAATGGAGCAAATTTTGCAAATATGTTTTGCATCAGCATACGCTCAGGCCGTTTTCTTGGTTTTTGAAAAAACGCAATATTAAGCAAGATATAAAATTTACAAATTTTCAAAACACAACAAAAAACGGAAAACTCACTTTTACGAAAAACTAAAAAAACGGCCTGAGCGTATATGTAAACTAACCATATACTAAAAATATCCAATTATTTCATAAAGGATTGAAGGAGATATTTAAATTTAAAGCTTTTAATACATTTCCTATTGTGTAGACAGCAAGCCAGCCCCCGCAGCGTCGTAGATCATCTCATCTGATGCAAAACGTGATTAAGAACAAATTTGCCAAATTTCAAGCCGATTCATTAAGTATTTAGTTCACAGCATCTGTTCAAAGTCCACCCCGGTAGTGGTACTACCACCTTAAGGGGGCGCTTGCATTACCGGGAATGGTTCTCCTGAGTTCATTTTTCAACCAATCCATTTCAAACTTTCAGCAATGGTAGCTGGTGTTAAATAATAGCAATATTCAGAATTTGAAGAATCCAATGCTTGGCTTGCGACCTACACGAAAGGGATAAGTTTAAATTTTCAAAACGGTGTCATTCATTAACGGCTCAATGAAATAAGCTCAAATTTTGCACAAGTGTATAAATAAACCTAACGCAGGGGCAATTTTTTCAGTTTCTCGAATTATGCAATGTTGAGAATTTTATTCGTGTTCAAAAATTTTGAATGTCAATATTTTACGGAATATCAGACCTAAGCAAAAACTAAAAAAATTGCCCCTGCGTACCTCGGAAATAAACGTACATGCAAAATTTGAGAAACTTTGGTTGAAGCATTAACGAGAAAATTAATTTGGAAAATTTCGCACTAATCGCTTCTACTTTGCACATATATCTTGATTTTAATAAGTTGTATAATGTATTTCATAAAATAGTGAACAAATCCAACACAACAGAATCATGATATATCCAGTAGAACTTATTTTCGAACGACTAGTTTTTACTTTGCCATATGAAATGATAATGGTCAACGTAACTTTGCCATACATTCAACTGCCTGTAACTTTTGATAGAAACTACGTACAGAAGAGATATGCATATCGTTGTAAAGCTCTTTTTATGCTCTTTTACCCGATGCATTTGAATTCGTCATACATTTCGATTTTTTAAGCCGTAATGGTAGCTAGCCAAACACGTGGTCTCTGTTGCCGAAATTTTGTCTAAACATGCCCCGAAATTCAAAAGTAACTTCAGGTGGGAGTTCATTAAAATTGAGCAATCGGTCCAAATTTTACATCTATAATCCCGATAATGCAAGCGCCACCGATAGCAATATCTCTTGCTCACGTCATTTCACACACCTGTCTGCAAGTGGAAGATGCCATTTATTCTACAAGGGTGTTGGCAGCGGAAGAGCTTCTAGAAGTGAGGATCATCAATGTCAAACTACTACAAGCTGACTGATCAATTCTTGTGGCCTCATACCAACAATTTTCTGCAAGCAGACATTGTTACAAATCTGTGCCTTATTTTTACGATATATATACGAGTCCATAACTATTTTATAAATTGGAATCTGAGGTCCCAATTTGGGGGGGAGGTTCGGGGAAATCGGAAAAATTACCGGAAAATACCCACAACACCAGTTTATTCTGAGTTTATTCCGAATTTCTCTCAAAATTATTCCGATTTTGTTTCGAATTCAGAAAATACGGGGAAATCCTAAAAATTTATTCCGATATTTTTAAGATTTTTTCTAACGTCAAGAAAAAATCGGAAAAAGTACCGGGACAAAAGTTGCACATGACAACATTATTACGAGTTTTTTTTCCGATTTTAGTTTTTGGGGGAGGTCCATACCTGAACGGGAGGTCTAATCTGTGGAAGCAAATTTGGGTACCCCTTGTGAGAGCGATTTTTCTGAGGAGTACTTTTGAAAGCCATTTTTTAAGCGATATTTGCCATTTTTTAACAAAAAACCAGCTGTTTGTTTTAGGCAAACGGACGTTTTTCGGACGGACGTTTTTCATTATTTTTGTAGCGGGGCTAGTAGGTTTGAAGTAATTTGAAAAATTTTACGAAGGGGTTCAGGCAAGAAATCCCTGAGCTCCTGGCAGCCTAATGTAGCGGGGCTAGTGGGTTTACCTACGTACTAACACCGTTACCACGCCCTGACGTAGCGGACGCGGAGACCGTGGCACAGATGGATAACTGACCGACTACAGGAGACGGTCGGGACAGCCTCGCCAGATAAATACGCAGGGGTAATCCGATCCTAAGGGCGAGATGACTCGCGCTCTCACTCACTCAAGATTGAACTACCTACCTAGCAGGAGCTCAGAAATACTAAGCCTAGCTAAATACACTTTAATAAAAGAACAGAATAAAAAGTTATAGTAATAACAACACAATAAATACTGGGTCGAACCCTCACGCACACACAAACAAACAACAATTACTGACTTACAGTTACAGGAAGGTTGGGCGGACCAACCAACGTACCAAATGCTCTGGGGAGAGCTGGGGGAGACACAGAATATTTACACAGTAGTTAATGGGGAGAAATAGCGTAGAAAACACAAGCGCACGTAATGAAAGAAAATATACAAAGTGAAGGGGGAAGCGAGTGTTGGGTTGGACCCTCCCACGAGCGCCCCCTAGTGGAATTTTCCCCCAATCACGTAACTCCCAAAGTCACGAGGGGGGGGGGAGCCGTTGTCCGCTGAAGTTCAGGTCCACTGAGCTCGGACAGATAACTGAACAGCTCGGCACGATCTTCATTTCGCAAACCAGTGGAAGGCCTGGCCTGGCCTAATGTGAACTTTAGACAAACCTGGCAAGTTCCAACCAGTTCAGCGAGATCCTGTGCGACGGCTGGCCAATAGTACCGTGACAACAGGTTCGCGTAGGCAGCATTGAGGCTGCCATGACCACCACTGTGCGGCGCGCGTTTCCACTCGGCGGAGGTTAGCACATCATCAACAATGGCACAGATGTCCGGTGGGTACATTACTTCTGTTCCGTCCATTACCATTTCCGTTGAACGGTCGAAGCCTGGAAGACATGACAAAACATCCGGATCAACAATGTCACAACCTGGTCGATTACCCTCAAAGGAATCAGACTCCTGCAGGTTCAGCGCCTATCGCGCTTGTCTTCCAGTTCCCCTTGCCGATCTGTTGTTAAGCAGATCCTTAACTGCCATACAATCCATCTAGCTGATGACAGCTGTCAACTTCCGATAGCATCCTGACTTTCCGAGCGACGCCCTTACGCCGCGGCAGTCACCACCAAGTAGCTTGGCCACTGCTGCTACCAGGTTAGGGTCTATTTCGTAGTCGTCCTGACCAATAAGGTACCCTGGCAGAGGGCCCTTCTTGCGGATGAAGACACCTTGCTTCAGTTTGGTCCGCAGATTGTCATATTTGATCTTCTGGAAGCCGACCTTGAGCAAATCCATATGCTCACAGACGGTTAGCGAAGGAGTCAGATGCTCATCCACGTTTGACTCCATATCCTTCAGTTGTTCTTCCACAGTAGGATCAGAACGTGGCTCCCGATCCTCAGCTGAATAGAAGAACCCACTGGTGGTCGCTTCTGAAGACATTGATCGATCATTGCTTCCACCACCACCACCTCGTTTCCTGAACCCACCACCGCCGCGACCTGATGACAGGAAGCGACCCGAACCACGCGTTGCACCAGCACCGCCGGACGGGCGTTTCACTTCAAATTGACCAGTGCCATCATCCTTCTGTTTCAGCACACATCCAAAGAATCTGCTGTTGACCATTCTGAGCCAAAGTGGGTCGTCACCCCAGAAGGTGATGTTCTTATTATACACCGGACAATGTGCCCACCTGTGACCAGGTTCCGCGCAGTAGGTACAACGATTGGACCTATCCTGACTAGAAGATGCCTTTCCCGAGCTTCCAGCGTTCGCCTGTTGCTCCACCAAGAAGCAGACTTCCTCCGGGTCCAAATCTTGCATGTTCGGATCGTCCAATGTCTCACAGGCTGCGACCACTTCATCGTCCCAGGTTTGTTGGCCTGTTGCCATTGCCTGGCCTTGGACGATCGAGTTCCTGATGTCCTGAAGCTCCCGTTTGAGTTCGCGTACGTACGCTGGACATTCCTGCTGATCAGTGGGCTGAACCCTCTCACCATCACCAACGCTACAGATGGTATCCATGGGCTTTGATTGAGTGTCACCATCCTCGACCGCTTCCAAAATACGCACGGCTCTCATGAAGATATCATTAGGCCTGCGATGGTCTCAATTCTCAGCATCGGCGAACAAACTGGCCACTTTTGCTCGCAATGCCGCTTTGAGTCCTCTAGAGGCCCGCTCTACGACCTTAAGCTCGCGCTCCTTCAGCTCAGCCGACGGAAAGGCTTTACAGGCGAGGGACCTCAGCTCGTTGAGATAATCCAGGCTCGATTCCGATGCGAGTTGTTTCCGTTCGAAGAATTCCCGAGCATATTTGTCGGCCGATTTGGTGACCGGCTCATACAGCTGATGAAGAATGGCCACTAATTCCTCATAAGTTCCCATGGTCTGTCCTTCCAAGTCTTGCTTGACTGCATCATCAAGCAGATACCACAACAATGGCCGTTTGAGGTCAAGCTCGGCTCCACTTGCCTCCCAAGTTGACTCAAACATCTTCAGCCATGTTGACAATTTGATGACTCCTTTTCGTCCCTTGAAGTTGGAGATTGACTTGAACCACTTGGTGTAATCATTCAACATCTACACTTGTTGAGGCGTCATTCTGACCTTGTTGACCGACCCTCCGGACGATGGTCGTCGCGGTGGGGTGACAGTCGGCCGAACCGGCTGTTCCTGTGATGGCTGATGACTGGTTGATGGTTCCATTGGTCCCAAATGATCAGCTGGACTGGTTTCCGGAATTGACGACATCAAAGTCCGACCACCAGCATGAACCCGATGACCGGTCCGTCCACCACGAACCGATGGTCGCAAGATATTTGGTCTTCTGGTCACCGGTGATGAGGTTTGTGATGGGGTTGACCAAAGGTCCGGTCGCAAAATCTGGTTATTCACGACGGTCGTGTTCAATGTGATCACGAATGCTCCCTCAGAGCATTGGGCTGGACCCATCTGTCCCCTGTTCGTGATTTGTGAGGGCTGAGGTACCATAACTTGTTGTTCCATTCGTTGGTTCGCTACTACGGTGGTGATGACACCCCCGGAGCTCCGTGATGGACTGGGCTGATGAGACGGTGAAGCCAAAGCCTGAGTCCCAACATCAAATGATGGGTCCCAGGACAGCCTATGCTGTGCTCCCGAATCCATGGCCCAATTGTTCAGTGCCGCCGTTCCAAGTGAGAACTCGCGTTCCAGATCAATTCCGAGATTCTGGTACACTGAATTGACCAGGTCGTCCAAAGGTGGCAATCCAGGCATCGCCGCAGCTCCCAGCGCCGTCATATCATCATCAGATTCTTGTAGAGCCTGCCCACGGTCCGGGGACGAACCCAAATCCATGCGCTCCTCAAGACCGATGACGGTGTGGTCCCCGGGACTCGACTCGGAACTCTGAGGAGAGTCCCTCTGTTCAAATCCAAGTTCTTTCCAGCTCAAAGTCCTGTTGAATTCATCATTGAAGTTTCGTGTCTGAGCAACTGGACCATCAGAATGGTTGTCATCCAGAGAAACTAGGCTTGATGCTGCTGTCACAAAGGCCGAGTCCGATGACGGACCCATTCCGGACGATTCAGGCTCAGATAATGTGGTCATAGAACTGGAAATTGTTGGATCCAGAGAAGGGGCACTGCTTTTCCGAGCAGTCCCCGATGCCCAGCCACTCTTCTTTCTTTTTAGATCCGCTGTCGTGGCAGAACTGGACCGGGGGCGCATTCTCTGCACCGTTTCCCGGTCGTTGAACGACCCAGAATTCGCTCTCGACGTGGAGGGCTGACATCCCATGCAGTCCAAATGGGAGTCTCCACGGTGTCCAGTCACCGAATAAGGTTGGTGCCGTAGTTCCTGTTCTTTCAAGCGTAGGCTTGCGCGCTTTTGTTCCATATCGAGTTGCACTCTCTTCTTATTCTAAAAGTTCTTTTTGAAAATGACAATTAGTTACAATTCAAAAATATTCTTAGGTACCCCAGAAAAATACAGATGTATACGTATACAAACAGTTGTACAAAATACAATAAATTGATATAAATTGTAGCAAATGATTGCTATTTTTGGACCTGAAAAAGAAACAATTACCAAAATTAACCTAAAATGAAGGGGATTAGACAAGCAAAATCACCAACACAAATAAAATTATGACAACAAAATTATTTGTTAATTAGGTATGAACTTTGGAAAAAATTCCTAACTCAAATCCCAAAAATAGCCTTAAACTAACTCACCCCAAAAAATGCTGTATTAGAGCCTAAATTGGGGGAGACCCAGGTACACAATTTATACACGTATACGAACAGTCAAACCCTAGAGAAAAATTTTTTTTCAGATTTTTGACCCTAGGGGGGATTTACCTACCTAAGAAAAGTTGGAAAAATTCGTGCGCTGAACGCGAAGAACTACGGGGGGAACCCCAACGAAACTAAAACAAAAATAAATAAAAATTTGAAAAATTTTACGAAGGGGTTCAGGCAAGAAATCCCTGAGCTCCTGGCAGCCTAATGTAGCGGGGCTAGTGGGTTTACCTACGTACTAACACCGTTACCACGCCCTGACGTAGCGGACGCGGAGACCGTGGCACAGATGGATAACTGACCGACTACAGGAGACGGTCGGGACAGCCTCGCCAGATAAATACGCAGGGGTAATCCGATCCTAAGGGCGAGATGACTCGCGCTCTCACTCACTCAAGATTGAACTACCTACCTAGCAGGAGCTCAGAAATACTAAGCCTAGCTAAATACACTTTAATAAAAGAACAGAATAAAAAGTTATAGTAATAACAACACAATAAATACTGGGTCGAACCCTCACGCACACACAAACAAACAACAATTACTGACTTACAGTTACAGGAAGGTTGGGCGGACCAACCAACGTACCAAATGCTCTGGGGAGAGCTGGGGGAGACACAGAATATTTACACAGTAGTTAATGGGGAGAAATAGCGTAGAAAACACAAGCGCACGTAATGACAGAAAATATACAAAGTGAAGGGGGAACCGAGTGTTGGGTTGGACCCTCCCACGAGCGCCCCCTAGTGGAATTTTCCCCCAATCACGTAGCTCCCAAAGTCACGAGGGGGGAACCCACCCAATCCCACGTATACACGTTGGGGGAGCTACGTGACTTGCAAACGTGTCCCAGCCCAAGGTGATGTTGAATGAAGCCAAGCGGGTAGCTATGCTAAATACAACCGCCAGCAACGGAAATGTTGACCGTGTGTCACCTTGATCCGTTACATTTTTTGCTAAAAAGCACAAATTTGACCTCCCGTTCAGGTATGGACCACCCCCAAAAATTAAAATCGGAAAAAAACTCAGAATAATGTTGTCATGTGCAACTTTTGTCCCGATATTTTTCCGATTTTTCCTTGACGTTAGAAAAAATCTGAAAAATATCGGAATAAGTTTTTAGGATTTTCCCCGTATTTTCTGAATTGGGTTGGGGGTCTCCAGAGGCCCCCCCCGGAAAGGGTTGGGGGGGGAGGGGAGGGAGCCTCCCCCACCCCAAATCTCCGTTACTCCTATGGTCATAGTTGACCGTTTTGAAGTTAACAGTGCTTGGAGAAGTACGCTGTCATGTAAATGGCGTACGATATGAACATTGCTGCGTACTGCAGCGTACTAGCTTTCGTTTTTAGCGTACTTCAAGGTAAAACAGCGTACACTTGATTGAAAATTCACTGTCAAATTCAGGGTTAAAGCTAAAAGTTAGCTAAATAACACAGGAGAGGTAAAAGCTTTTCAAGGCTTCCTACATTTTTCTTATACAACAGATCAAGTTTAGAAATGACAAGTTGAATTTTAGTTCAAAACTTCAAGATTTAATAAATTGCTGCTTATGAAAATTATGAAGATTTCATTGCAACCTAGCTCCACTCTCTTTAGAAATATTGAAAGTGATTGGGGGGACGTTCCTATCAAGTATTTTTGTCATAGGTGTACCACACCACCTGTTTTGGGTACCGCGGTAAAGTTGGCAACTAAAGTTTCACTACGAATTTCTAGATCATAATTGCTAAATAGTATTGAATTCGTACTATTTCGTAATGTAATTTGTTTTCATCGTAGTTTAAGCTGAATTTAACTACGATGGATTAAATATTTCGCTGCCAGAATTGCAAAGCCATTGCTTAGCTAACAGATTTTTTGAACATACCATTCACACATTTTTGAACTTAGGCAACCAGACTAGTACATTGCTAACGTTAAAAACTGAAATGAATGTAAATGATTAATTTCCGATAAATAAGTATAACTAAATAAATAAATATTCATAGAATACGTCAAACTTGCTATATCCCCAGCTAATAAAAACGCTACTAATTACCAGCTGCACATAACGAGTCGAGTTCATAACGTAATAATATGCTACATTGCTCTACTTTAAATTATAATGTAATGCAGCTGAAACTTATCAGTTTACGTAAATTTCTATTTTTGATAAAGAAATCTGATTGTTAGATAGTAAAAGTGAACGGTTGGGAGGGGATCGCTCTACCCCCCCCCCCATTTGACTGCACCATAATACCATTTTTGTGGCTTTCTAGGGCCACTACGGGAGGAGCTCTTTTCGGGAGGATTTCTTCGATTTTTAGTGGAAGTGGGCCGGGGAGGGGAACTTTTTGGGTTCCCCCCACTCAGTCTAAGGTGCCCGGAAAATGCCAAATTTTAAGGAATTTTGGTCGAATATTTATTTTACTTTTTGCCTCCCCCCACCCCCAGCCCTGGCCTTACACAAATGCCCCGCCCCCACTTTTTTGCCAGCAAAAGCCCAAGATTTTTTGGTAAAATGAATCCAAATTCAGTATATATTCCTGAGCGGCATATTTTTGCATGGAGTTCTATAAATCGTTGTCAAGACCACTTGAATTTAGACTAAAATAGACATTCTGGCAAATATTTACGGCGTAGTTTGACATCTTTTAAAAACGTTTGGTAAACGCACACGGCCAAGGAAAGCAGAGGAAAGGGAAGCCCAAAATTCCGTGCGGGGCACCACCGTCCATACGTAGGGCTGCGCAAAAAATCTGGCGGGCGGGAGGTTCGGCTCGAGAAGGAGGGGAGGGACCCCAAAAATTGCCAAAACCCCTAAATTTTCGATTTTTTGCCATTTTTGGCCAAAAATTTGGGGGGGGGGGCAAAATCCGGAAATCTGGGGTGGAGGGGTCTCCAAAATGTGTCGTTTTGGTTTGGTGGGGCCTCCCCCCCCCCACCCCACCTATGCCACCGCCCTCTCCCCCAAGATCAAGTGGTTTATATATAAACAGTATATATCGTCTGTGCGTGTAACATTTAGCGTTTTTGTTGAACAGATCGTATTAATTAATGGCTGCCGGAGAATACATTTTAACTGCATAGCTCTATTTTGGGGAAGGCTGAGCTGTTTCGAATCATAGAAACATTTATATACAATAGCTCGTCTTATCCAAAGTTATGCTACAGCAGTTTTTGATCTTCATCCACAAACAGGAGAATCCAGGAGTATATCATAATGGGTATGTCTGCATGCGTATCAACAACACAAATGAGTTTATTCTGAAAGCATACACCACTGACAAACGAACAATTTACTGAGAACTAGTTAACAAGTATACAATTCTCACCAGCAACAGTACCTTGCACAGATTTGTAAGTTTGAAGTTAGTGCTAAAGAGGAGTTAGTGCGAACAGAAAGAAAACATATATAAAAAAAGAGTGTATTCGTAATAGCAGAAATGCATTATTTCAGAAAAGGGTGGAGGGAGCCACTTGTCTGGCTATTGGATACCCCGACCCCTGAGAAATTCCGACAGATTTAACTTCCTTAATGACCCTTCAAATACAGCTAGACTGGCCGAGTTGATGACATGATTTGGCAAACTGTTCCATACAGGAATTACTCTATTTGAATAAAATGCCTTAGAAGATTCTCTTGTGCAAAGATTGTGGCGCAGCTTGTATTTGTGACCACGTAATCCATATTCAGGTGCACGTCTAAAAAAATCATCAAACTGTAGGGCAATTTGATTGTGACATATCTTATACAATAATTTTAGGTCCAGTATTAGGCGGCGTAATTCTAGAGAATCAATTTTTAATATAGCGATCCTTTGCTTATAATTTAAATTTTTTAGTCCTGGGATCCGTTTTGTGTATTTTCTTTGTACACTTTCAATCAAATCTATATCCTTAAGCAGATAAGGAGACCAAGCTTGTGAATTATACTCTAAAATAGGACGAACATACGTATTAAACATTTTTACCAGAAACTGACGATTTCTTGATTCAAAAGATTTGAAAATGAAGGCAGAAACCTTGTTTGCTTTTTGGCTAATCTTTGAGCAGTGCGATGAAGGTTTCATGTCAGAGGATAGCATCACTCCCAAATCTGTTACTTTATTAACTAAGGCAAGTTCCTGGTTGTTCATGGTGTACCCTGTACCGTCAGAATCAGCAACAGAACCATATACGAATACCATACACTTCGAGAATGACAGACTTAGCTGCCAGGTATGAGCCCAGTTGCAGATTCGGTCCAGGTCATCCTGAAGTCTTGCCGAATTTTGGTCCTTTGTTTCAATATAAATTTTGGCATCATCTGCATATAAACTAATGTTCGAGTTAGCAACGACTTCAGGCATGTCATTAATATACAACAGGAACAAAACAGGACCAAGAACTGTACCCTGGGGAACCCCACTGATTACTGGGACGGAGTCCGAAACTGAGCTATTCACTTTTACTTTCTGTATCCTACCGAGTAGGAAAGCTTTCAACCAATCGAAAATTTGTCCGTTGATACCGTACTTTTCTAGTTTTAAAAGCAGCTTTTTATGACTTACGGTATCAAACGCTTTTCCAAAATCAAGATATACACAATGAGTAGCGTAACCACTATCCTTCGATTTGTTCCAGCCATGTAATGTTTTGATCAAATTTGTTAAAGTCGAATGCATATTTCTAAAACCATGCTGGTGTTGGTTAATTAAATTACGCTGATTTAAATAAGCCATTAAATGCTGTTTAATTATTTGTTCAAGAACTTTACAACACGCTGAAGTGAGGCTAATTGGCCGGTAATTCTGTGCATTTGCTGGAGATCCTTTCTTTTTAAAAACAGGAACTACTGTGGCATCTTTCCATGCCGATGGTAAAACACCAGAACTAAGAGACTTTTGGAAAATTATGGACAGCGGTTCTGCCAAAGCGGGAGCTAACTTTCTTAAAAGCAAGGGGGGTATATTATCAGGTCCAGTAGTAATTTTTGGAGGAGCCTTTTTTAGGTATTTTTCAACAAGTTCCTTTGTGATTTCTATTTGGTCGATTTTATCTAAAGTTCTAAATTGGAAGCGAGGGGTTATGTCGTCGTCAGTTATAAACACCTTCGAAAATTGATCGTTCAGTGCTTTAGCTTTATCAGCGTCTGTTATAGCATCTGAGCCTTCACAGATGAGGGTAGGGATTGATCCTTTGGAAGTCAGTTTAGACCGAACATAAGAGAACAAGGCTTTAGGATCGTTCCTGCGCAAAATATTTTCTTCCATTACATGCTTATTATGACGTAATAATGTGCGTACCTCTTTGGCCGCTGTTTTAAATTTTGTGAGATCAGAATTGGCTTTAGTGTTTCTATATTTCTTCCAAAGATTTCTTTTACTGTTAATTTTAGACCTAAGTGTAGGCGAAATAGGCTTATTTTGGTTATGTCTAGTTTTAATCTTAGGAACATAAATTTCGACAGCAATTTCTATAATATTTGAAAAAATCTCCCAAGTTTCTTCAACATTTAACCTACCGCCGTCAAATAAACCATGCCAGTCAACTGACCACAGCCAGTCTAGCATACCTTCCCAATTAGCTGCTTTAAAATTTGGTCTAACCTTAATCTGATTTCTACTTTCTTTGTTTAAAGGAAATGAAAATTCAATCATTGAGTGATCACTAGTAGAAAAAGGTTCTAACACGTTTACATGACCAAGATAAATATCACTACAAAATAAAAGATCCAAAATGTTATTACCTCGTGTAGGCTGCCTAACAAGATTTGTGAGTCCAACAGAACTAGTGCATTGAAGGAAATCGGTTGCAAGTTCAGTACGTGCAGTGCCAGTTTTCCAATCGATTTGAGGAAAATTGAAATCTCCGAGGAGAATACATTCATAATCTACAAAACATAAGTCACCTATATCATTAAATAATGATGCATTGTTTTCAGGAGAGGCCAACATAGATCGATAAACAGTGCCAACACGTAGTTTGACAGACGGGAGGTGGATGTCTAAAAATAATAATTCTATTGGGCCGTACGATTCGGATTTAACTACCTTCAAGTTAATACCTTCTAATACATAGACAATCACCCCTCCGTGAAGTCCGATTAATCGGTCTGTGCGCCATAAAGAATAACCATTAATTGAGGCGAATGTGTCGTCATAGTCCGAGGAAAGCCATGATTCGGTTATGCAAACAATGTCGGGTTTCCTGTTATTTAATTCTAGTTTTAATTCTTCCATCTTATTTGTTAAACACTGGGAATTGAA
>JASAND010004439.1:0-28592 GCA_030248195.1 Trissonchulus latispiculum
ATAAATTTACCTAGCCGAAATTTTGGGTGGTGTCGTGTTCACCAAAAAGTGAACCCTTCACCGCTCAACTCAAATACATATCCAAACTGACATACCATTTCATAAATTTTATCAAAAAGAAAGAGAAAGTGATGGCTAACCAGACAGAGTCGAACTGTCGACGGTCGCCATTTGTTAATCCTCAGGCTAACTGTCTGGACTTAGCCTGGGATTAAGGGCTGTGCGATTGCAGGTGGCTCGACCGGGCCTAAGTCCAATAAATAATCTAGAACCTACCAACCTAAATAACTAGCCCTACCAACTGCGATCACCAGGACGGATTACAGTAATTTACCGGCATAAAAATATGGCGCATACAGAGCATAGAAGAAATACAAAGACCACACCGATTCGTAACACAGAACAAAACAACTGATTCGTACGAAAATATTCGATTTACGCACTCTGAACTAGAAATTGACAATTAGACGTCTGTAGAGCAAATATGCAAATTAAGACAGGCGTCTGAACATACGCAGACAAAAAATACTTCCTCGTTGGGTTGTTGCATTTCAACCGGTTTTAACTGGTTTTCGACATATATGTGGTGAAGATGAGAAAAAGGCGGCTTAAAGGCATTACAAAAATCTGTGGTGAAAAAGGGGGTTCATTTCAAACATTATGTTTCCGCTATGTTTGACGGAACTACTAATGTATTGTAGTATGAATTTTATTAGAAATGATAACAGTGTAAATGTTAATAAGAAGGGGCTGTCCCCTTTTGATGACAAACGGTATTTGTTAGATGATAGCATTACCAGTTAGGCTTATGGACATTATAAAATATAATGATAACTGCATTTGTAATTGTATATAATCATGTATTCAATAAAAGCAAACAAAAACCGTAACGATAGCCTGAAGCCGTCTGATGAGACCCTCTGGCAGGGGTCGAAACGGTAGAAAACATTTATCTCAAATGTATTCTCTGTTATGTTTGAATGAATGGTTCTTTACTAGGTGGATGTGGGTATGAACTATGAAATCAACCACAATATCACTGGATTTGGCCAGAACATCTACGTTTACTACTAATGTGTTGGTAGGATTTGATCCAGAATCTTATTTTCTACTACTAAAATAATATCTGTTGATTGGGTGGTGGTAGGACTGGGCCATAAAGCTTATTTTTCTACTACTAATATAACATTTGTTGATTGGGTGTTGGTAGGACTTTTGTCAGAATCCTTATTTTTCTACTACTAAAATAACATCTGTTGATTGGGTGTTGGTAGGGTTTGGGTCGTAATCACCATTTTATATCTGCTCACTAGGTTTTTCTTGTTAACAAATAAATTACAAAGCTTCATAACTTCATTTTGTTTCATTAACACATACTACAAGATCAGATAAAGAATGCTACAGTTCTAGGGCTCGCAATTGCATCATGATAAAGTTGCTACAGTTCTAGGGCTCACAAATGCATCATAATAAAGAATGCTACAGTTCTAGGGCTCACAAATGAATCATAATAAAGATTGCTACCGTTCTAGGGCTCACAAACGCATCATAATAAAGAATGCTACAGTTAGGGCTCACAAATGCATATTTTTCAGAGTTTAAACCAGATTGATTTTTATAGCATATTCATAGTAGCCATCAGTTTCGTTATAGCGTCGATTGATTTGTATGATCATTGATCTATTAATGGATTCCAATACAGGGACTTCATCTTCAAATTTCACGTTCATATAGAAGAAATATGTTGGTGTGAACTATTTCCTGATATTCTCTTGATTTCCATTTAAATTTACTCAAAACGCAGTGTTATCTTTATGAACGATAAATGAGAAATTGCACTCTCGTGTAGGAACCTCGGTTCCTTAGCTAAATTGGTCCGCCATTGAAACTGGGCGCAAAAGTCAGTCTTCTCAAATCTTTCGCACGGAGCGGCTGCGTCTTGGGCTCATCTCTGCGTTGTTGGGGGATTCCCTTTTTCCGTAAGTCTTTGGTTGGGGGACTTTGCTCCCTCCTAAGTGTTTCGGGCAGGCGCCGGCTGTCACAGCAGGCGCCGGCAGTCCAATTTCGGTACCTTGAGTTTACTGGTTTTACACGAAAAGTACGGTTGACAAAAGTGAAAAGACAGTTTTACAGTTCAAAAGAATCAACATTTGCATAATTACACACATACAAAACAACTTTACCTTAACCCCAAAAGTGAGAAAGAGAGCCCAAAATTTGGAGGGATTGAAACCCCCAACCCAAAAATACCTAATAAAGATATCCCCCGTTGAGCAATAGAAGTAGACAAAAACGCCGCCACTCCGTGTGAAAGATTCAGCAAGACTGACTTTTGCGCCCAGTTTCAATGGCGGAAACAATTTAGCTAAGGAACCGAGGTTTCTCTCCGGTCCCTATTTGATTCTCCCCCAAAATTTTGCCCCACCGGTTCCCCAACTGCCGGAGAACCCCAAGTATTCATTAGGGCCCCCGAAAAATTTATACCCCCCCGAGACATTTCTCCCGACGACTGTCCCCTAGAGGCGGAATGGCTGCGCCGATTCCGGGGTGGGGTCGGGGGTCGAACAGCACCACTAAAATTTGGGGGGTGGGGGGGTTCGGAATTTTGAGGGTGGGAAGGTTCAGAATTTTGTAGGTGTGGAATTTCAGAATATTGGGGGTGGGGAGGTTCAGAATTTCGTAGGTGTGGAATTACAGAATTTTGGGGGTGGGGAGGTTCAGAATTTCGTAGGTGTGGAATTTCAGAATTTTGGGGGCGGGGAGGTTCAGAATTTCGTAGGTGTGGAATTTCAGAATTTTGGGGGTGGGGAGGTTCGGAAAAATGTACCACTAAATTTAGTGATTCGGGTGGGGAAGAAACCACAACTTGTGGGGGAGGGGGGGTGGTGGATTTGAACTGTATGGGGGAGTCGGATTTTGTAAATTTTGGGGGGAGGCAATCCCCCAGTTCCCCCCATGCTGTCGCCCCCCCCCCCCAAGTTTACAGGAGACTTATTGAAAAAATGACGATTCAAAAAACTATCTGACACTTCCGGCACCTGCGAATTTGGAGGTAGTTCTGAAAAAAGGCGAACTGTTTCCTCCCGAATCCTTTTAAATAACGAGTAAGCGGGCGAGACGAGTCTGACATGCTACTCTGCTGAAGGAACGGTCGCCAGTTGTAGAAATTTCGGTTGTTGCCAATAAACGAATAAATTTAAACTCAAAGGAAGACTACTAGGTTCGTGAGTGTGCGCATGTCAAAATCTCGTCCCTACTCGCTAATTCCCTAATCAACTACAGCAGGCGCCGGCAGTCCAATTTCGGTACCGTGAGTTTACTGGTTTTACACGAAAAGTACGGTTGACAAAAGTGAAAAGACAGTTTTACAGTTCAAAAGAATCAACATTTGCATAATTACACACATACAAAACAACTTTACCTTAACCCCAAAAGTGAGAAAGAGAGCCCAAAATTTGGAGGGATTGAAACCCCCAACCCAAAAATACCTAATAAAGATATCCCCCGTTGAGCAATAGAAGTAGACAAAAACGCCGCCACTCCATGTGAAAGATTCAGCAAGACTGACTTTTGCGCCCAGTTTCAATGGCGGAAACAATTTAGCTAAGGAACCGAGGTTCCTACACGAGAGTGCAATTTTTCATTCATAACACTGCGTTTTGAGTAAATTTAAACGGAAATCAAGAGAATATCAGGAAATAGTTCACATTGGGCTGCGGGTTTTTCTCCGGTTCTCGGGGGGATGCCCCCTTCCCAGCCAGCACAGGCACAGAGTGTCTCAGTGGCCACGGCCTCAGCCTACCGTTGTTGACACCGTGCAAGACAAGGAAAATCCTGTTTCAGGCCATTTAGCTTCCGTAGCGGTGACTCCGGGGGCCTCCGCTGGAATTGAATCCGAACAGGTACTAGCGGCAGCGGACAATATGCCTGCTATTTTAGTAACATCTGGGGCCGCAAGAATTTTGGCAATTATAGATTTCGGGGCGTCGATTTCTATCATTAGCCCCCGAACAGTGCAAAGAGTTTTAGCCAGTGGGGCGGAGGTTCGATTTGACCACCCTGATCCCATCACTGCCGTCACTTCAAACAATGCTCCCCTAAAAATTTCAGCCAAAGTTTTTGGTATTTTCACAGTGGGATGCAAAGAATACGGTTGGTCTTTTCATATGGCACCCGAATTTTACCGTGATATGTTAATTGGCACCGATTTTATGAAAATGTTCCAGTGGGATTTGCTATTTTCTTTTAATGAGGTTAATATGCAAGGCATACGCCATCCTCTACTTTCGGCGGTTGATATTCGGGCCGAATTTTTAGCAAATTGGTGCGATGAAACTCCGGCTGTGATGGCAGTGGATGTAGTAGTTCCCCCCACCTCGGAGGTCTGGGCGCAAGCTCGAACCTCCTCTGCTGTTCGGGGACCACTGTGCTTTTTCGATCCTATGGAATCTTTATTGTCTGAACACAAAGTTTTACCTTACGCGGGGGTGGTACGAATTTTGGAGAATTTTTTCGAACTTTTAATGGTAAATCCAACTCCATCACCAATTACAGTTCCACAGGCCACAGTACTTGGGTCGGTTACCCCGGTGCGGGATTATTCCGCCCGGGAACCTGTTTTGTGCGATCTTAACATTTTTACTCCGGCCCAAGTTCATTTAGACGAATTTGCACGCGATTTGCTTTGTGCTGTTGACGCACGTATGGGGGACCCTCCACTCCGGGAAGGTTCTCCATTCGACCCATATCTACAGCAAAAGGCTCAAGACGACCAGCAAATTGTGTTTCAATGCCACGAAGAAAACATGGACTCAAATAGTTTTTCAAAAGAGGGGGTAGGCCACCCCCTAGAAGAAGAAAATGTGGAATTAGAAATTGTTAAAGAAAATACCACCCTAGCAAAGGCTTTGTCTACTCCCCCAGAACCTCAAAAAATTTCAAAACAGGGGGTAGCCCCCCCTCATCAGGTCAGTCAGCTGTTTTGAAACTTTCTTTAATTCCTTCAGAACAATTAGCACCTCTGCCCGAAAATTTGAAAAGGCCTTTTCCATTAGTTTCAGTGGGGTTTTCGGACCAGCTCCAGTATTGGGTTGAAGATTCCCCTCAGTCGCAGGAGGACGTTTCTTCCGGGGGAGGTAGTCTGGGCTGTTGTCCGGGCGGCTCTTCTGGGGAACCCCCTGGTGTGTCTGGGCTGTTGTTCTCCTGCTTTTGCGGAAGCAGAAAGACGCGCTCTCTTGTTCAAAAAAATCAAACTTGTTGATTGTTGCCTGACGCGTAGGAATCAGCGCAGGTTGAAACTAATGATTTTGAATTTTCCAAATATTTGGGACGCAGCCGGGAGCTGTGGCAAAACCGAAATTGATTATCACTACATTGAAATTGAACCCGGAAAACGCCCTATAAAAGCGCGGGCGTATAAAGTCAACCCTGCACAAAGGCAAATCATAGACGAAAAACTTGCTGCATGGTTGGAACAGGGACTCATACAGCCCTCCAGGAGCCCCTGGGCTTCTCCTATCATTCTGGTCGCCAAAAAGGACGGGGACTGGAGGTTATGTGTTGATTATCGGAAATTAAATGCAATCACGAAAAAGGATTGCTACCCCATTCCCTATATTCATGGACTTTTCGAGGCAATTTTGGGCCATTCCATCTTTTCTAAATTAGATCTGGCCTCGGGGTTCCATCAAATTCCTATTTATCCTCCGGACCGGGAGAAAACAGCCTTTATCACCCACTCCGGGCTGTATGAGTTCAAGGTCATGCCGTTCGGACTGTGTAACGCTCCGTCAACTTTTCAACGTATTATAGATCGCATAATGGAAGGGTTCACGGTTTATATTGATGACATTTTAATATCTAGTGCTTCAGAATTTGATCATTTGGATAAACTTCTCGAAATTTTTCTGCGTTGCTCAAGAGAGCGTGTCATTCTGAAATTGTCAAAATGTGAATTTGCAATGTCCTCCATGCCCTTTTTGGGTCACGTTCTGTCTGCCTCCGGGATCTCTACGGATCCGGAGAAAATTCGCGTTGTCAAGGATTTTTCTGTGCCACAAACTGTGAAAGATGTCCAAAGTTTTCTGGCTTTAGCGGGGTATTACAGACGGTTTGTCCCAAACTTTTCCAAAATTGCTCACCCCCTGAATTCTCTACTCAAAAAGGACGCAGAATTTATTTGGTCTTAGTGCTTGCCAAGCGGCATTTGAAACCCTAAAAGAAAAACTGATTACGGCTCCTGTATTGGTGTATCCGGACTTTTCGAAGCGGTTCACCTTGGCCACGGATGCCAGCTTTTTAGGTATAGCAGCCGTCCTCCAGCAAACGGACGAACAAGGTAAATTTCATATGCATATGCCGCCCGGGCGCTGACCACAGCAGAAAAGAACTATCATGTAACTGAGTTGGAAGCCCTGGCTATTTTCTTCGGGATTTCATATTTTCAACATTATTTGATTTTGTATGAATTCGATGTTATAACTGATCATAAAGCACTTGAGTATATGCTGGGCGACCAAGTGGTACCAAAAACTGCCCTTGGCCGAATAGTCCGGTGGAGGGCCTTTTTACGTTCTTTTCGGTTTCGGGTAATTCAGCGTCCGGGCGCCACAAATGGTGCTCCGGATGCACTGTCTCGAAATCCTCCAGAAATACCTGGTTCTTTTGCGGATCATCCTAAAATTCCAGAATTTCTTTTCGCAATCACGAACATGGACGACGAATATGAGGGCCCTGAGGACCCGCTGGCATCCGAGGCCGGAATTGAAATTTGGAAACAAGCCCTACAATCGGACCCTTTTACAGCAAATATGTTGAAATTTCTACAGGACAAAACTCTTCCGCAGGATCCTGTGGAGGCATATGCCGTACGCAAAACTTCTTCAGATTATTACGTTGAAAATGAAATTTTACACCGGAGGCTTAAGTTTAAACGTCGGGACCACCTAAAACTGATAGTAGTTCCCCGGGATTGTCGTAAGTACGTATTTGATGAATGTTATAACACATTGTTTGCTGGGTGTCATAACGGGAGGGACCGTGCCCTGGGAATGATTTCTGGGAAATATTTTTGGGAAACCCTAACTCAGGATATAAATCGGTACTTGGATTTGTGTCAAGTTTGTGCTGCATGTAATCCCGGACCTCGCAAAAAGCAGTTTATGCGTTTTTGGATGCGTTTTTTTACTCCCGTAGAGGCCCCTTTTGAGAGGCTTTCCATGGACGTCATGCACGCCCCACCCACTTCCTCTGGAAATTCCAAGGTATTGGTCGTGGTTGATTTTCTGACACGATGGGGTTGGGCTTTTCCTATGCCAAATGAACAGACTCAAACGATTGCTAAAAATTTTGCTGAAAACATCATCGCGGTTCATGGGGCCCCCCGAGAGATTCTCACGGACAAGGGTACCCCTTTTTGTTCTGCCCTCATGGAGTCTTTGTGTAAACTTTTGGGGACTAAAAAGGCACGTACTACCGCTTACCACCCTCAAACAAATGGGGCGTGCGAAAGACTGAATGGAACCCTAAAAGGACTTCTACGGAAAGCAATTTTAGGATTTAATAAAGAATGGGATGAATTAATTCCCTGGGTTTTGTTCGCCTACCGCTCTACTCCCCATGCTTCTACCGGTGAATCCCCCTATTATTTATTGTTTGGTCAAGATCCTCGGTTGTTTTCTCAAAATTTACTCAGTCGAAAAGACCCACTTGCTAAGGAATTTACTCCTTCATACGTAGAGGATTTACGGGAAAAATTGCAGTATTCTCGTCAAATTCTCAAAGAATATACGCAAGAAGTTTTGGAAAAACGTCGAGCTAGTTATGATGCTAAAACCAAGGTTGTTGAGTATAAGGAAAATATGTTAGTTTGGAAAGACGTTTCGCAGGCAAATATCCCTCGGGGGGCAAGCCGCAAATTTCTTCCCATGTTTCAGGGCCCCTTACGTGTTATAAAAGTGGTTTCCCCTACAAATGTTGAAATTTTGTCCACTCACCGTTCAGACGCTACTCCGGAATTGATCAATGTGAATCGTCTGAAGCCCTTCTATTCATAACTTATTTCTTTTCGCCCGGTTAATTTATCTTTCCTTGAGTTCTATTCTTAAAAAAATCTTAGAATTCTATTTTTCTCAAACGAATAAAGTTTTTAAAATTCATTCTCTTGACTTCGAAAATCTAATATCAACCTCAGTACTAATGGTTAACCTTTTATCTATTTTTATCTAATATTCTCCTTTTTATTTTTTTTATTATTACTCTTTTACCCCTTTGTTTGCACTTTACTAATTTATTTTGTATGTTATATGTATTGTCTAGTTATTTCAGTACGCGCTTGTTTGCTTCTGTGCTCTCTAGTCAGTGCCTTTGGCCGATTTCTGGAGAATATTCTGGTAGGTTTTCAATAAATTTTTCTAATTTCTTTTCTTATTTCTAGTACCATGCCATACGGAACAGCAAAATTTGGTAAGTCTAAAAAGGCACAATCAGCAAAACGTGTGACCTTTACTCCATTACCACCTGTGTCAGAAGGACCGGAGTATCAAATCCCAGCTGATATTTGGCACCTCATAAAATCCAGCCAATTTGACCCTACGTGGGACACTATGCCGTTCCCACCGACACCTGGGTATAGAGTAATTGCGGGAGGGGGCACCCTCTGTACGAGAATCAAAATCACTTTTTGCTTTTGCGGTTGAAGATAAAAATTATCCTTCTCCTCCAGAACCCGTGCCTCCTTCTATTTATTATGCAAAAGAATCATCTCGCATGCAAAAGGTAGCGGCTTTGTTTAATTGTTATCCTACTCCAGCCACTTTTGATCCGCCTAAACATCTTCTAGACTTGGGGGCACGCCCTATAACTTTAGCTGAACCAGGTTTAACTTCTCCTCCGGGATTGGTTGCTTATACTGACGTCCGCCACGCGCGATTTCATTTAGTGGATCCAAAATTTATATTGGAGTGCCACTATCATAATATTGGTAGATCGCTTAGGGGAGAATTTCCACATCCTCCGCCAACGGAGTAATACGTATACGTATACAGGTACAGTTTTGGTTTCACAGTTTATGTTATGTATTTATTTTCTATGTTTTGTGTTCCAGGTTTGTGTACGTTATTGCGGGTTGTGCTCTTTCTGTGAGTCGGCTAGAATCTACTTTTCCCGCAAGTTCGGAAATTTTGAAGTTAGCAGAAATTTTCTCTCCTCTCGCTTGGGTTTTGTATACGTATTTAGTGCTTATACTTTATCATGTCGGCTCTTTCAAGAGAATGTTTTGACCCGCGTCCATGTAGATACGACTTCTCAAACGCTGGTCAACCCAAGTATGTGTCACTCCGGGGCAAAGTTGCTCCGGGAGAACATCTTCCTCCGGTGTTGAATCAGGAATTAGAACTGGGTCCAGAGGTACCTTACCGTGGGGGGTGGGTCACCCCTTCAGATTTGCGCTATAAACATATTGCGGCTATGATTTTTGATCCTTCTGAATTAGATTTACCGTCTTGTATGAAATTTATTGAATTAGCCGCTCAATTTGGATATTTCGTGTTCCCGGCCTATTTCCAACCTCCCTCGTACTTACGTGAAAAAGGTGCCCCTACTCTGTATATGTCATGCCCTTCGGCCCCTCTGTTGGTTAAAAACGAACACGAAGTTATTTTACAGAAATTATCTTCTTCATTTTTGCTCCAAAAATTTGCGGACGCCATGACGTCTCCTACTTCTCCGGTATCTCCACTTCCTGGGTCTTTATTATATAATTCTACTCCGGAGGAAGATTCGGATTAGGTAATACAATGTTGTGTGTCTTGCATGTTTTGCTATATGTTGTTTTGTCATATTTATTATTATATTTTTATTCTAAAGTCTGACCAAAAAATGTAGAAAGCGAAATTGTTTGCTTTATATCTCGTAAGCGCTTCAAGATAACTGCCATAAATTATATATTTTCTGAACCGGAATGATGAGATCTTTCTTCTCGTGAAAAAAGTTTTTTGAAATTTCCCGTGCGATTTCAAAGGGTGCCGCTTTTATATGTCCAGAAGGATTGGTAAATGCTACAACCACGATTTTTTCAGGAAAATTTTCCTCTTGCCCGAATGTCCTACACACCAAATTTCAGCTTTGTTGGTTGAAAATTGTGTGAGTTATTCTATTTTTTAGATTTTCAAAATCCTTTGATCTTTGCCGCTTTTTCGACTTTGACTGGTTGTTACTCGCCACTCGCTCAACGAAAAAATTTTTTGATTGGATTTTCAGGACCGCCTGGGTGTCCGCTTTCATCTGATATACGTGGTATTTCAGAATTTGAAAGTCGATTTTTTCGAAAAATACCACTTTTTGACCCAAAATTTCGGCAAAGCGAATCCAGCAAAAGTGAATAAAAATAACATAATCATAAAGTTCATTATGAGCTGAATCCAACGATATAAAGTTTTCGTGGCTACGACTTATATTGCGCCAGCAATGAATTTTTAAACATTTTCCTTATTTCAGCTGGTTTTTGCTAGTTTACGCTGGTTCAGGTAAATCTAGGCGGCAACATCGAAGGAAGCCAAAAACCAGCTTGAAATAAGGGAAATGTTTAAAAATTCATTGCTGGCGCAATATAAGTCGTAGCCACGAAAACTTTATATCGTTAGATTCAGCTCATAATGAACTTTATGATTATGTTATTTTTATTCACTTTTGGTGGATTCGCTTTGCCGAAATTTTGGGTCAAAAAGTGGTATTTTTCGAAAAAATCGACTTTCAAATTCTGAAATACCACGTATATCAGATGAAAGCGGACACCCAGGCGGTCTTGAAAATCCAATCAAAAAATTTTTTTCGTTGAGAGAGTGGCGAGTAACAACCAGTCAAAGTCGAAAAAGCGGCAAAGATCAAAGGATTTTGAAAATCTAAAAAATGGAATAACTCACGCAATTTTCAACTAACAAAGCTGAAATTTGGTGTGTAGGACATTCGGGCAAGGGGAAAATTTTCCTGAAAAAATCGTGGGTGTAGCGTTTACCAATCCTTCTGGACATATAAAAGCGGCACCCTTTGAAATTGCACTGGAAATTTCAAAAAAAATTTTTCACGAGAAGAAAGATCTCATCATTCCGGTTCAGAAAATATATAATTTATGGCAGTTATCTTGAAGCGTTTACGAGATATAAAGCAAACAATTTCGCTTTCTACATTTTTTGGTCAGACTTTAGAAAGGTTGCGTATATCCAGGAAATTCCCTTCCAAGCACGTCGTAAGGTTATTCGGTGGGTTATACATTTTTGTATTTTTCTAAGGCGTGTATGTAAAATGTCTGATCGTTTGGTGTATTCACAACAGATGGTGGCTGCACGTCGACATTTAGTGGGGTATACTCCTCCGCGTCCGGGGTTCCCCCCGATGAAGTATCCCATTCGCCCGGAGTTGCTTTCACCAGAGTCTATTTATCCTAGATTTGTGTCAAACGTTGAATTTCCAAATTATTCTGATTTCCCAGTTACTTCCGACCACCAGTCTATGCATTATTCGGAACCTAAATTGGGAGTTCATTCTATATTCGATCATCCACTTCGTTTTACTAGGCATAGATCGACTTCTTCATCTTCACTGACGCCTCCTCCCTCGTATGAGTCCTCTCAAAGTTTATCCACTACGACGACTCAAAATTTACCAAATTCTACCTCTTTCCTTGTGACTCGACCCCCTGCTACAACTTACACCCATACTCTTTCGTCCGGATCTACCTCTCCTCCCCGCACTGCAAATTATTACTATGATTCAATTCCTGCCATGCTGTCTTCTCCAAATTCTACTTGGGACACTTTTTCTATAGATGGGCATGTGCAACCTCGTTGTCCTACCGGGGCTGGGAGGTCTCCTACGCGTTATTCTTTACCATCAAATTTTCATCCTTTTTTACTTTCAAGAGAAGTTCAAACTTACGTTCCCTCGGTTTCTGTTCCCCTTGCTCCTCCTCCGCTTCCTCCACGAGCCGGTGCACCTTCAGTTCCTAACGCTATTCGTTTTCCTGCACTGATACCACCGGGAGGCTCGGTTAATGCTTGCACAGTCACCTTGTTTCAATTACCGTGGGGCCACCGGTTAGTTCCAAATTCTCCGCGTTATGCTCGTCCGGGTATTTGTTCTCAGTGTGGGCATCCGGCAGCACGATCGTATCAAAGAGGGGATATTTTCATGTCAACCCCCCCTGGTTTTCTCGATGAAACATTTACCGGGTCACCGTATTCGAACCCTTCAGAAGATTCTCGTATTTTGGCTGAGGCCATAGTTTCGGACGTTTCGTTTTGGCGTTGGGACCCTGTTGACAGATGCCTTCGTCCCCAAAATCCTATCCCCTAAACGGGTAAAATGATGTTGGTTTTGTAGTTTCTGTCATTTGTGTTACGTACGTATTGTTTTCTTAAGTTGTGTTTTTATACTAATTGATTTGTATTATTTGTTTATTTCGCATGATCAGGGGCTTATTTTAAAGATTTATTCGAAAAGATTTAACATGTTTTTCTAAGATTCTATGAAATTTTACGGAATTTATATTTTGTTTAGATAATCCAAATTGCCTTCCAGTGTTCCTCTGGTGCGCCCATCAGTGCCGTCGGTCTGTACGTTTTCAAGGAACTATTTCAAATGTCAGACCAATCACCACCTGTTTCTCGAGCTATAGAAGTGGTTTCGGACCATGATTCTTCCCTCGATGTTGTAGATCAAAGTTCTCCGCCTGCTCTTCCAGTAGAAAGAAACTTTGCTCCGGTGGTCACTACCACAATTTCGGCGTCTTCTTCCTTGCCAAATTTGCCAATCCTCCAGAGGGCACCACATGTTCGCCCTAATTTTTTCTAGGAACATTCTTACCCTATCCCGATTCGACCGAGACAACCAATTGGGGACTTTACCCCACCAAGACATTTCATGCAAAATTTTTCTCCCCCCTTTGCTCCGCGGGTGGTTCGTCCGGGTGCGCCTCCTCAAGGGACCCCGGTCCATATTGTGGTCAGGTACCCATTGCCTGTTGGGCGCGTGCACCCTTACCTGGTGTCTCGTCCCGTTATGCCACGACCGCCACCCACGCGGCCACCTCCTGGAGTTCCAAATATAATCGCCCTACATCAAACCCCGCCGGGGTATGGTTCCGGACCTATTTCTCCGGAACTTTCCAGGATTGACAACTGCCCAACTTGCGGCCAACGGGCTTCGCGCATCTTTCATCGTGGAGAATTCACCATGATGTATCGTGGTTCGGGGGTTACCACCAATACCAGATTTGGAGTACCGGGAAATCCCCGTCCACTCCATCCAGCTTTCGGATCGGACACTTCTTATTGGTGGTGGGATATCAGTAACCAGTGCTTGCGACCACGGGAGTGGTGAGCCAGTATCAGAGGAACACTGGACCCTGAAATTTTGGGCTTTTGAACTGAAATTTTAGTTTCGTATAAATTTTTGCTAATGTTGTTTTTTCTGCATGTATATATGTTAACGAATTTTTGTTTTGTGTTTAGGTTAAGACTGGTTGTGCTCCTATGGGTCCGTGTCATTCCACCAGTGAATTTGTGGTATTTGTTTTGCGTCTGTAATTTAGTTTGTTTTGTGTTGTGGGTATATATGTAATTTTGGTTTTCTTTTCTTACTGAATTTTGATACTTTTCTGGTTTATTTTAAAAGTCTTTAAAATTTTGTGGAAAAATGCAGCGTGACTCAGAACAGTCAGAGGAGCCGGATGCTCCCGGAGGTAATGCTCAACAGGCGGAATCTGCTCAGGAGGAGGACGATCAGCCCTCCACAATCGAAATTTACCTTGACACCGAACCGGATGGGGCGAGGGCTTCGACGTCGGCTTCTCCGGGGTGCTCTACTTGGGGTCGAGCCGCCAGTGATGCTACTCTCAATCTGGCGCAGGCGTTTCCCCCTAACCTGTCGAAGACCCAGCGTCTGCGCCGTTGTGCGGGTAACGGTTCTTCGTCAGGTTCAGCGGTGGATCCTGTCCTGCGTCGTGCAGCAGAGGCAGCAGCTAGGTCCTCGAATGAGCCTAAGACCAACACGAATCCTCCCCTCACCAGGGACGATTTGGAAGAAATTTTGAGACATAGGGATATTCACCCTGTGACAATTCCGGCCTTCATCGAATCCCAGGAACTCAAAAATTGGGAGGCATCTGTGCAGGAATGGGCAAGGGAGCCGAGTAGCTTGAAACCTCGAGACTCTCGTGACACTATCACTATAATTTCCAGTCTTCAGCAGCTCTATGCCAAAGCTCCGAAGATCTACGAAAAGGCAGATAGTGCTCGTTTCCTGACTCTCTCTTATGTGAAACATCAGGGCTCTTTTCCAGATTCGTCCACTGGACCAGCTCTTTCCATCTTGTTGATTGCAGTCCCGGAACATCCGCTCAGATTTTCCACTGAAATTGATCCGCTCTGTCATCATGCTCCTCGTCAATGTACCCATGATCCAAATTTTAAGGTTTTTATGTTTTTGATTCCTCGAATTTATATGGATGTTCCTTCTTGGTCGCTTATCAGATACGGCTTGCAGCCTATTTTGTACAACACGCCTTTCCCGATTTTCGCTATAGGAGCTGTTGATACGGTTCGAATTTTGTATTCGACCCTAGGCATTGATGCCCGCAATTCCATCGTGCATTTGACTCAGCTTGCCGATTACATTGCTGAACGGCCCTTGTCTTCTGGTCTCCGCCAGCGGGGTCCTTTTCATCGGAAAGGCCCGCATATTTGGAATACTAAGGGTGATCCCAAAAAGGGTATCTCCTCGTATCCGACAAAGCCGCCGTCTCCTGGCTCAAGGATGGACCGGCCCTTCAAGTGGTTTCAGGAGACTCTTTTGCAGTACCCTCCGGACAAAATTCGTCGCGCGTATCTTCCTGATAATTCCGTCACTCCCTTGCAGGAAACAACTGTTCTTGAATACGGGCTGGTCCAGATCCGGGATACGTATATGTCTGTGCATATGCTGTGCCTTTATTCTCCTCTTTTAGAGCAAGACTTTTTAGTGCTCCGGAAGAACCGAGCCTATGGTCAAAAAGGTTTAGTCAAAGCGCTACGCGAATTGTCGAGCCTAGCTGTTTCTGATCCCAAACCTGTTCCGGTTACGGATCCTCCTTTCGACCCTACACAGATGATTTTCCTCAAGTTTCAACCTAACAAGGGTAGAAGTAAGGGTGACAAAATCTCGGCACACCTTCGCCCGGAGCTCTCGGTCTCCACTGCACAGAACCCTCGGATTCCTGGGGTTGAAGTCCGGGATAAGGAAATTTTTGTCTCTGCGTCCCTCCGGGTAAATCCGGCGGTGTTAGGTACTAAGCCGGAAAAGGTTCCGGGAGCTGCGAAGCGTGCCAAGGAGGCACTCCAGGAGGAGCAGGATTTCCGGGCGGTTGAGGAAAATGAGGACCCGGAGGAACTACCAGTAGATCATCAGCCAAGTCAGCTAAATTTGGCAAGTTTTCCAACTTCTCCTCCGGGAACTCCTCCTCATTCTCCACCTTTATCTAATATGGACACGTCTGTTGGGCGTTTGTTAATTGACGAACGTCCGCGTGCTCGTTCTAGGTCACCTCCGCGGTCGGGTGCGGGCGCGGTCGGTTCTGGGCGGTCTCCTCACTTCAGGAATCGCTCCGTTCCTGCACGCTCCGGTCTCACCCTACACATGGATGACCTACTGGGCATGTATGCAGATACGCCTAAAAAACCTACGGCTCCGGAGGCTGCTGAAGCTTCACGCAAATATTATGAGCGAATGGCCGCCCGGACTGCTGCTTCGGCCGCTGCTTCTGTTGCTTCGGCTGCTGCCGCTGCTTCTGTTGCGTCGGCTACTACTGCTGCTTCGCCGCTCCCGGAGCAGCCTGTTCCGATCCTGCTACCCCCGGCTTCAGTATCTATTCCGGTCAAGACTACCAAACTTCGCAAAACTGTGGTTCAGACTTCCACAGGGGAGGTTTCTATTGCGCAGCCTGTTCCATCGGCTTCAGGCATGAGTGCGTCGAGCAGCCAAGAATCGCTCACCCACTGTCCGCCACATGTTCCTGGACAGTCTGAGTCTTCTACCTTGGACTTTAATCTCCTTCCGGGTGGTGGCTATTATGTCGATCGTGGTCCCGGTACTCCTGGGGTCACGACCTCTAGTTTGTTTCCAACTTCTGCGCCACCTTTGACGACTTCTCTTTCGAGTTCTACTCCGGTTAGAGCGAAGCTTCCACCGCAGCAGGCTCCGGTTTCTCAAGCTTCGGTACGGATGGCTCCGGTGGTTCAGCCCCCGCTATTCCCTGTGTCTACAGCTCACGCTCCGGTTCTCCGGCTCCGACAGGAGGGGTTGACTCCCCCCCTTCCGCTCGTTTCTACTTCTCTCCCACCTTTGCGTTTTTCGACTCCCCACCGTCCTCATCCAATTGGCCTTTCCCCGGCTTTAGATATGTCTATTACAGTTTCCGGGCTTGACGAAACTCTTCGTCGCATGGCTCAAGATTCATTTTTTCAGCTTTTACCTAATATTAGTACGCCGCAACAGCTTTTTGCTTTAGAACAGTATGGGTTGACCCAACTTCAAATTTATAACAGACTAGGTATTCCCCCACCCTGGAAACCTTTGGCTTTTGTTCATGCTGTCCTTCACATTGATACCGCTCTTATGCCAAATTTATTCAAATTTTTTTACCCGGAACCCCCGGTTAATCCCCTATTGGATACGTCGGCCGGAGGTCTGTCGTCTTTGTTGAATTTAAATTTGTCTGGACTATCTGGTGGGTCGGATGCTGCGGCTCCGGGTTCGGGCCCTTTGCGGTCTACCCCGGTTCCGAGCTCCCGTCTGCTCTAGTAATGCAGGTCGTGGGTGTCTCGGATCAACCTGGGCCATCCCATCGTCCAGATATTCCTGCGGTTTTGGATGTTCCTATGCAGGAGGAGCCGGTCATTCAGCTTCATGTGCCGCCTCCACAGCCTCCGCCTCTTCAGGTTTCCCCGTATGCGGTCTCACCGTTTGAAGGCCTTCCGGCGGACAGACAAGTTGTTTGGCCTGAATCTCATTTCCTGTTTCCGTGTAAGTTAGTTCTAGATTTGACAGGCCTGGTGGCGGGCTCCCTCTCAGCTGGGACAGTTCCTACCATTGTAGTTGACCAACGTCCGCAATATATTGTCGCACCTTTGGCAGGGCCGTATAAGGCTACCAAAAGCATTCGCGAACGAGGCTTAGCCAAAATCCCTCCGGGATTAGAAAAGTTCAATGAGTGTCCTCCCAACTTTGCTGATTCTGATAAGCAGTTGCCTTGTGGCACCCAGCCTTATACGGGGCCTCAGAGGGTTGACGAAGCTTTCTGGCCAGGTATTCATTACCTGATCCATCACTACCCGCATATGGTTCCCTTCGGGATCCACTCGGAGCCCTATTGGCAGATAGCTCATCTCCCAGATCTTCAGTCCAAAATTGACGGGTCCTCCTTGAACCCATATTTCATCGCAATCTACAACTTCTGGGACGACGTTTTTCGTCGTAATGAAATTCCTTTTGCTGTGACTGACAATGTCTATGATAGCTTTTTGCAGTGCATCAGGAATCTTTTTCCGGGCGCAGAGGTGCATTTCGCCCCTACGGAGCACAAGTTCGTCACTTCCGACGGATCTCCGTACCCAACCCTGGACCGCTATCGTTGGACTGTTAAGTTGGACTTCCTCCGATTTACCGTCGCGGTGTCCTGGAATTCGACTCCTTTCGCCTGGTAGGGCAGGCTGCCAATTTGTGGGCTGCCACTGCTGCTGCAGCGGCCAAAATTTTCCCGTTTATCAACATCTATCCTCTGTATCTCACGGCTCGTGGCCCGCCGTCTAAATATGTCAAATTTATCGTGAAGATCACCAAAGATCTCGCTACTCTAGCGGAGGATACGGTCACCAAAGTTTGGGCTCATTCCCACAATCAGGCTCATAAAGCAGCTATGAATCGCCAGGTCATCTGGTTCAAGGGTCCTGGTAATATGGCCTCCAACATGTGGATCGTCCAACCCGATCCCTTGTCAAATTCAAACGACCCCGTCTACATCCAATGGGGGGAGGACGAATTCGGTACTTCTGAACAGTTGTACCACTGGCGCAAGTTTGAGGACTTCTTTGGTCTCAAGCAACCGGCCCGGGTCGTGGCCTCCATGGAGTGCCCCTTCCAAGCCAAATATATGGCTGAGGAGTTTATGGCCAAATGGATTCCGAGAGAATCTGCCTTGCGTCAGATGTGGCACGCAAAAACGGGTCCGGGTTCCTTGATCCGAGCACTCATTATGCTTGACGTCTCCGGACTAAAGCGGCCTCTTGTCCTCAGTTCCGCCGCTGGTTGCACGACACCGGCGTGGCCTATTTGGTAGAAGCGGTGCCTGGTGACTCCTACTGGAGTTGTGGCTACGACGCCTTCGAACTTCAGGCTATGCCACCGGCCCGCCGCCGTGAAGTCCTTACTGCCGAAAATCCGAAGGGGCAGAATTGGATGGGTAAAATCTGTATGATCGTCCGGCGGGAACTTTTCCCACAGCTTCCTCATGAGCTGTCGGTCCGCGAGGCCGAGCAAAACCTCCGCGAGGCGGTTCGGTATCCTGCACCTGTGTAATTGTGTTTGTCTATGTGGCGGGGTGGGATATTCACGTGGCCCGTACTGTGGGGGGTGTTGTTGCTTTGTTTTTGGGGGGGGGGGTTTGTTCTTCGTTTTATACGTGGTTTAACATTTATTTTCGTGAAACAAATTGGATTATGTCTTTTCGCACATGATTTTTTTGTCTGATAAAAGTATTCTCTTATTTGACTCTTCTTGCCTTTAACGTTTCAATAAAAAGTGGCGTCTACTTTTCAAAGCGATTTAAATTTTGCGAATTCTTACACATATTTTATTTTTATCTCGTATATGACTACTTACCTTATTTTATCAAAATTTTACTTTTAATTTTTTATTTGCAATAGTACTGGGGTTGTTCTACCGTCCCGTATCTCGGCGGGTCCGTGGTTGCTCGTCGCCTGTGTCTGGCTTCTGGCCGGGCGAGGGTGGGCGGTCAACCACGGACCGGCATTTTGGATTCCGTAGTTTATTTTTTCGCTTTCTTTGATTTCGGCGCAGTCTACGGTCGCTGGTTGTCTGGATACTCTCCAGGCTGCAGTAGCCGTAGGCTCGCGTCCCCTCTTCCCTAAATTAATCGGGCCCTTATGTTGTACTGTATAGGCCTATGTGCCTTATCTCTGTGACTGTGGCCGTTGTGCCTTATATTATGCTATTTTGTCTACTGTAGGCCCTCGTGCCGTATGTTAATCCCCATATATTATGTCGTATTTACTCCTTTTTTGTTTGTCTTTGTTTACTATAACATACTTCCCCTTCCCTCCCCCCCAGTCCCCTTTTGGCGGCGAGTTCCCATTTCTGCTACTATATATATATGCTATGTGAAATTTTGTGTCCCTTATACTTGTGTTAGGACCCGGAAGATTCCGTGGTTGGCGAAAGGCCTGGTTAGTCTGTTGGCCCGATTACTGGTGATGGTGGGCCTGGGTAGTCGGTTGGCCGGTGATTGGTCTTGGGGCTGGAGCGGCTTGCGCCGTGGGGCGCCCGCTCCCCTTCCGGAGGTCGGTCTGATGGTTGCTGTGGGGTCTCCCCCCGACGGCGTGGTTCTTGGCGGCCTCCCTGGCCTATTAACTTTGAACTTTTATTATATCAGTCTTTATTGCTGTGATTGTGTGCATTCCGGTTTCCCCTACTCGCTCGCTCCCCCTCCCCCTTTCCCATTTTTCTAATCGTGTTCTGTTTTTCATTCCATTTCTATGCTTTATTTTTATCTGATAGCTTTAATAGGATAGGGGGGGAGAACTGATTTGAGTTTATACTTTATGGGGTTTTTCGCTTGCTTATCACCCTTTTTAAATTCTCTTGATCATTTCAAATATTCTACTTCTACTTTCTACAGTTTTTTGAGATTCTTTTAAAAAGGGTGCCCCCTAGTTCGGCTAGTCCGTCCTATGCTATGTCGTATATTATCCCCTTTCTCTAACTGTTTTTGTTTTTGTTTCTACTACTGTTTACTGTACCGCGGGTTTACTACGATCATTTTGTACTGCCATTTATGCCCTATATTTTTGCCATTTTTGTCGGTGCAGCTAAATTTCTATGTGTGCTTTATTTCTATGCAGCTTTATTTCGGCATTTAATCAGATTCGTGCATAATATGTTTACTCCGGGGGAGGCTTCCCTGGACTGGATACGCGTCTGTTTTCGTTCTTTTCGCGCAATTTCTCATAAATTTCTATAAATTTTCCTCCGGGGTAGCCTCTCCCGGAGCACATCTATATATACCATATTCTTCATATACAGCTGGGGTTAAAACTTCTATTTCTTTGTTTAGTTATTCATATTATATTTTCTACTGTATAGTCGCCTTGTTCCCATAACGCCTAGCTTTGAATTTGTGTTATTGTAATGTGATGTTTGAAACAGAGTTTCCCCTTTGCTCTTTAAGATTTTCTTGGGTTACTCTCCCTTTTGAGACCTGCGCTCCTGTCGCGGCTGAAGGGTTCTATGTTTTGTGTTGAGTCTATGTACTCTAACGTTTGTGTGTTGTCCGGCACGTGCCGAAGTAGCTCTACCCGTGTCTCGAAAACAGACCCCTAAAATTTGGCAAAGCCAGGGGCTCGAGTGAGATACAATTTTAATTTTTCTGCTTACTAAAACAACGTTTTACCTCTACTAGTAGCTAAGTTACGTAGGCTAACCCTCATTTTTATGGCTACTAATTTTGCCTGGAGGCCGCGGCGAGGGCGCGCGTTTCAAAAGAGGGGGTAATCTGTGAACTATTTCCTGATATTCTCTTGATTTCCATTTAAATTTACTCAAAACGCAGTGTTATCTTTATGAACGATAAATGAAAAATTGCACTCTCGTGTAGGAACCTCGGTTCCTTAGCTAAATTGTTTCCGTCATTGAAACTGGGCGCAAAAGTCAGTCTTGCTGAATCTTTCACACGGAGTGGCGGCGTTTTTGTCTACTTCTATTGCTCAACGGGGGATATCTTTATTAGGTATTTTTGGGTTGGGGGTTTCAATCCCTCCAAATTTTGGGCTCTCTTTCTCACTTTTGGGGTTAAGGTAAAGTTGTTTTGTATGTGTGTAATTATGCAAATGTTGATTCTTTTGAACTGTAAAAGTGTCTTTTCACTTTTGTCAACCGTACTTTTCGTGTAAAACCAGTAAACTCACGGTACCGAAATTGGACTGCCGGCGCCTGCTGTAGTTGATTAGGGAATTAGCGAGTAGGGACGAGATTTTGACATGCGCACACTCACGAACCTAGTAGTCTTCCTTTGAGTTTAAATTTATTCGTTTATTGGCAACAACCGAAATTTCTACATTGGCTTTCGGCACATAGGTCAGTTCGGACTAGTGTTCTTTTCGTACAACTTCTGGATATATGTTTTGCATATAAGATGATTTCAGAGCGATAAGAAATTCAAGTCCGTGCTATTATTGCAAATCATACAGCTATGTGAAGGCACCTATAAAGCAGAAATGAAAATGAATATTAGATCTTATTCAATTTTATTTATCGTTTAATGAGTTTGAAATACATTTGCATTTATCTTTATATTTAACCGAACCAGATATTGAGTCCTACCATTGAAGATTCTCTGAAATGAATGTTGAGTCATTTTTTATATTACAATTTGCTGGATTTAGTACTGCTGATCTTCTTAAAAGACAAAATTAGTTAGTTGGAATTTAACATTAGTTTAGTATTTAAATCTGAATTTCAAGTAAGTATATATATTTTAACAACCAGATATTAGTTATTTTAAATACCTTCTTAGATATTTGCACACGGGGCCGAGGTCTGTTTTTGAAAGACTTTGCTAAAACAGGTAGTACATTTAAGAGGCTTGGCATTGGTTCCCATGTTGCCGCGGACTTAGGATGGTTCAGCCATTTCCGAGAACATATTTCTGTCCATTTTCGACTTTCTACAAGCAATGAAGTATGCATTATTTAAAAATAAACAGATTTAAGCTATTTCATAATTAATAATAGTGAAATGCTTTTTAATATGGTTGGTGTATTTGTGCAAGGAATATATCTTAAACTAGTGACAGCGCAAACCATTTTGATGTACAAACATTCTTACATCTCTCAATATTGACTCCACGTCGTAAATGTAGACGGCAGTCGCTCATTGTTGATATAGCTAATTATAGAAAATTCTCAAAGCCAAGCCTACTAGCAGCCAATCCTGAAATACTTTGCCTTCGAAACTTAACGTAAACGCCGTTCGAATTTTAAAGTTGGTTAGTGTTGGTGCAATTACCTTCAGTCATTAATTCTGCTTTCCTAATTGAAAGTTTTTAAATAGGCTTATATCTGGTGACAAAGAACCTTAAAAGGGCAGCTGTTAATGTGTGCATTTGATACCGCTTCAAAACGATGAATTTGGAAGAGTTTCCCTGATGTCACACATGAATAAGAGTATTTAAGGGGGGGGTCCATTTTTGGTCAATTTTTAGACCATCTCCGATTTTGCTCATTTTCACAAATTTTATTGTCGATTGGTATATTTTAACGAATTTTTGAAACTAAAGTCGGATCTATTACGGTTAGTGAGTAATTTTACCTCAAAGTTGATGTCAGCATGTGTTTAACAAAGGAGACGGAAAAAGTGGTGATTTTTTCGTGCCCAGAGAAATCTCGCCAACGACAAAATGGAGCTGTTCAACGTCCATTTTATATTATAAAGACAATCAAGAAGGGTGATCTGTAGGAAGCAGAATTTTAATTTAGGCCCTCAAAACTTTTTAATTGATTTTTGAAGTTGGAGAAAGGCTGAATTTGACAGTTTTGCAACGTTTAAATTGGGGGTCCGCAACTTTGATGAAATATTGCGAAAGGTCTAAGGCCTAATTAAAAATTCTACTTCTTACAAATCACAGCTTATGATAATACATTTCGAACGATATAAATTGATCCTGGTTAGCTCTGCCCATTTTGAGATTTCTCTGGCACAGAAATATGAATTTTTAGCAAAATTTCAGAAATTCGCGTTTTTGGCAAATAACATAAAGCTATGGCAACACAAACCTACATAATGTTAGACTGTTTGCACACCATTATTGATAACATTAGGTCATGTTTGGGGACAAATATTGCAGGTTAGTACACCCAGTTGATCGCTGGAGTCAAGATGAGGGTCTGACAACCATAATCTGAAAAATAGCAATTTTTCAAATTTTTCGAAATATGTTAGATTTTATATCAATCGAAAGCTCTCCTTTTCCTAAACATTTTTGCTTCTCGGGCCATAGTCCGCAAATGGGCCGAGTTCAAGTTATCGGCCGTTCCCGGTCAAGGTTTTCGAGCGCTGGTGCTACTCCAGAAAATCACTTAATAAAGCACTAAAGTAAACATTCTCCATTAAAAGCTACCCTAAATTTTTTGTTTACATCAGTTATCAAACACACAATCGAATAAAGTTCCATTCTCAAGGATGTTCAGGTGTAAATTGCCTTTATTTGGTGTGGCACCGTCGTTTTCACTAAGTTTCAAATTGCATGAAATTAATAGCCGTTTACTCGTTAAGTGCTGAACGAAACTACTCAAAATTTAAACTCGATGTGCAGGACATATGTGACAAAATTTTGTGGGAAAATGAGCAGAATCCTTGACAATAAAATTTTTCATGGTGGACCCTCCCCCCCTTAAAGTGCTGGTATCCTTTTGTGCAGTGCTTTTGTGGTGATACTTCGAAACGCTATAATTTTCGCAATTTTTGGAGTTGGAAAGAGCTTTATGCATCGTTTTAAAGCTTATAATCTGAACATTCACATGAGCTTATGAAATTAGCAAAATTATATAGTAAAATATTCGTGACATGCTCACATCTGACAGGCTGAATATAGACCAAAAATTTTTGAACATCGATTTCTCAAAACTGTAGAATCGGCCAAAATTTCTTCTTGTGCCACGATATGAAGGACATGTGGGCCGAGGGACATTTTTTCGATTTGGCTCAACAAGTCTCAGGGCTCCAGAAAATCCGGCAAATGTGCGATGACACGAAATTTCGCAACTTTCCATTCAGTTTTCTCGCAACTAGAGACGTTTTAGCTCAAACCGAGAATAATGATCCTCCGCAATTTTGCGAATTTTCATCCAGCCCAAAATCACGCAAACCCATAGGGTAATTTTTGAGAAATCGATGATCAAAACTTAATAATCGCAGTTTTGCCAAAATGGTTTTTCGGCGAATTCTCTAGCTTTAAGCAACGAACTCCAGCGAATAGGTATTGATAAAACGTGTAATTGGACGCTGTATCGATTGAGTATAAATAAGAAAAAGTTGTCTGTAAGATTTGGCAGTTATTTTGAAAAAACTGATTTCTTCGAAAATGGCCGTTTTTTACCCCAAAATTCGCTTTTGGCTTATATTGCCTTAACCATTGGAGATATGTAGCTCAAAGGTTGTAAAAACAAAAATGCTCATTTTGGTGCCCTCTTTCCAGCCATGACAATCAATCCGGTGTATCGACCAGTGATGGAACCGGGTCACTTATGCTTGACCCGGTGACCCGGTGACCCAGTTGAGCCCTGACCCGGTGACCCGGTGACCCGGTTGAGCCCTGACCCGGTGACCCGGTGACCCGGTTTTCCAGAAAATTCGAAAATCTGCAAAAATTTTTGATTGTGCCTGGGAAGGCTACATTTTTGGCTTTCATGTTCCATCACCACCCCGAAAAGAATAACTAAGGCGCATATGTTTGCTCTAAGTTTTTTAAAATTCATTTGATGGTAGCTGTAGCTTTTTCTAAATTTATGCAGATTTTAATAGCAAACCAATAATTTATCCGTCTGCGAAATTTTGCTGGGTCTAATATGAGTACTTGTCCAAATACACGGAGCATTATTAAAAATTTGGTCTTCATTATGTATTGCGTTAAATTAAATTAAGTTTTTTTACTTACCTTCGACATTTACCTTGGTTGCGAAAATAATCTGCAAACCATATTTTACTGAATAGAGTTATGCAATAATCATAAAACTTATAAAGCTAAAGCTAAAACGCTAGACAATAATTTGCCAGAGACAGACAGATTCAAATAACATCCTGCTGCGAAAATGCTCAAGACTAAAATATAGAAAAAATGCCAATTAATATTGAACATTGAAAAAATTTAAGCTAAAATTTTAGTTTGGTAAGCCAAAAATTTTTAAAATTTGGGGTAAATTCAGAAAACCGGGTCTAGATCGGGTCGAAGCTCTTGACCCGGTGACTCGGTCCAAAAAGTGACCCGAACTGAACCGGTGACCCGGTGACCCGGTTCCATCTCTTGTATCGACTATGTACTGAGAGAATTATGGAAAAACCAAAACTATCTTATCTTTGCACCTAAAATGTGTAGAATGTCCCAGAATGGTTCCAAACTGTTAAAGAGCACTAAAATAACATATCTGGACAGTTTCATTCACTTTCATACCGAATTGGAGCCTGTAAGGTCAAATTTACACAAAGCGATACCAGTACATTAAGGCAACAAGTTAGTTGCTAAATTTGTGTAGTATGAAAAATAATAAAACAAAGACCGTAGCGGCAGCCTTAAGCCGTCTGATGAGACCCTTTGACGGGGGATGAAACGGTTTAAGATTGCTGAGATAGTCTTCGGTTTAGCTGTGTTTCGGGTGCCACGTGGGCACCTAAAATTAAGGTGCCTATTTTATATAATGGGGCCAAGTACCCCTTGACTTTGAACTGGGCATGGCACCATTTTACCGGTAGAACCCGGGTTTTATACCTACTAAAAAATGCAATATGAGCTATGGTGTAGTGCTCGGAACGGTTCCACTGGAACCGGTAGGGAACCGGAACCGGAACCGGAAGGATTTTTAGAAACCGGAACCGGAACCGGAACCGGAACCGGTAGCATTTGGAACCGGACCGGTTCCAGTGTAATTTGTTTCAGACGTTTTGAAAAATGTATCCAAAAATTAAGTTTTCGCCTGCAAATTTTCAAAATTTCTCTAGCTTTTAAATAACACTTTCAGTCGGGAAATTCTGAAAATTTTTCTAGCTTTTGAATGTAGTCTTTTGAAAGTTTTCCCGAAACTTATTATGCGGCATTATTTTTTAACATGTAAGAGTTATAACTTTTTCTTGCATGTTGGTAAGATATGCAATTACTTTTTGAGCTGATGATTCCTTTTGGAAAGCAATCCAACTTTGAAGCACTAATAATAATTGTTACTTGAAGCAAGGTATGTCTCTTGTGCATTTTATTGTGCACATGCACACTTTTTTCCAAGCTGCACACTTAAATTTATTAATGCACACTTAAATGCACAGTCAAATTATACTTCCGCTAACCAATAAAGTGTCCTAAAAAATCTCCAAAGTGCTTCAAATTTTAAAAAAGCTCTAGCTTTTACGGGGCTGCCGCCCCCAGACCCCCGCATCTTCTTACTATTTTTTGATCAGAGCAACGTCGCAAAGACCTTTACTTCTGTTCTATTCTTTCTTTTGTTTACAAAAGCCACTAATTAATTATTGAAATATTTTGGCTTTGGGTTGTATTTATATACTTATATATGTCCCTTCATTGTCAGAAATAAGCGACTGGATTAAGCCAATTTTTTCTTAAAGTATTTCTTCACATTTTTCCTTTACAACGGTTCGACGCGTACAATGCTAGCTCTCTTACTGCCGTTTGTTAATCTGTTAAAACGACAAGAAATTGTTCAGAAAAATTTTTTTAAAATGCAACACTTTTTCCAAAATTTTTTCCAATAAAAACATTTTTTCCAAAACGCACCCTATTTTTTAATATGCAATAAAAAAATGCACACAAATATCCGATATCTATCAAAAACAAACCCTAACTTGGAGTTAAGAAACCATCTTTATATCAAAATATAGCCTAAGATTTCTTTTTCTAATAGATATATACCCGGAACCTAACTTTGGTTTTCTAGAGTTTTCACTGAATATTAGAATGGGTGCATACAGATTTTCGCAATTTTCTCTTAATAGACAGTCGTTGACAAACAAACATATGAATTCTTTACTGTTTCCAAATTTTTACATTTTTCCACTTCTTACAGCTACAACCGCCAAATGTCAAGAAATAAGATTCCAGTGTATATGTCTTGCTGTATCAATCCAAAAAAGAAACATGACTAGTTTTTGAGCAAACAAGATAGAGGATTGCGAACAATTAACAAATTCTTGGTCAATAGTCAAGCAAAATAAATCAGAGGAGAGGAACAGCTTATTAGTGGCAGTGACATGCTGTGAATGCTTAAATACTATACTTAGTGACAGTTGAACTAAGTATTTCCATGGGACACTGGAAACTAGTGTAGGATTTAAATTTTTTACATATTCATTACTCTTTTAACACATTTTAACTCTTTTTTTACTGGCATAAATATTAATTACTATTTTACATGTAAATTAATAACGTTGAGCATATAACAACGTTGGGTTTCATAAGGTTTTGGTCCAATTTATATAAAAAAGTAAAAAAATTGAATTATAAGCCTTTTACAAAAATTCAATTGGAACTCGAACCGGAAGCTAGAACCGGAACCGGAACCGGAACCGGAACCGGTGCTCTGGAACTCAGGAACCGAACCGGTTTCAAAAATCGGAACCGGTCCGAGCACTACTATGGTGGTCAACATTTAAATATGTCAAGGACAAGATGTAACTGGTTAATAACGTTTCTCTTGGACTGATATTGACGCTCGCTCCTGTGGTTTCAACGGCTTGACAGTCGATGGCATCCAACCATTTTGCCTAGTGATTACTTACATTATATTAAAACCATTTGAGCAAATCCTCAGGGCATTGCGTAGCTTCATGCACTGTTTGGTTAACGTGATATTATATGACTACGTCAGAAAGATTTTACTGAGATGTTTTAACTGACGATTCAAGTCTGAATCCAGATAATTTTATTATATCATGAACATGCATATCAATACAGGAATGTAAAACATACATGGTTAAAAGTTAGATAAACATTTAAAATTTAATGCAAATTGGAAATTTTTCTGTGAAATTAGCCGAAAATTGAAGGGACTCTTGACTCACTCTGAACCATGGGTACCTTACCTAAAAGTCGACCCGCGGGCTACCCTCCACCCACTTCCAACTCTGGTTGAATGTGCCACCATGTCAAAAGGGGAGAATACTTAATGTTCTAACCAAAGTTCTTGCCTTCTGGCAATTGTATGTCTGAGGTTTATTTAAATTGAGCAACTACAATTATTGAGGAAGCTGCTCTACACATAGATATTGGCATTAGTTTCCAGTGATCACATCCAAGGGAAATGGGCCATATATTATTGATGGTTTTTCTAACCTTATAATTTAAGGAACATTATTTTGCTTTTAGAACCAGTCACTTTGTCCCAAACTAGAAATGTGTCACGCTAGATTCAAATGCGAACCTTCCCACGAGATTTCACCCAAACGTTTTTGAATAGTTCTGATGACTCTCTGGTTTCCGACAGACGGGCTCTATGCAACCTATTCGTGTAATATGAAATATTGAACTCATAATTGTGTTATTGATTTAAGGAAAC
>JASAND010004446.1:0-12402 GCA_030248195.1 Trissonchulus latispiculum
AACTAATTATCTAAATTACAAATAAACTAGAAAAATAGAAAATATCAAAATCGTAATAAATTTCGAAATTTTGAAAATTCGAAATTTTCGTGAAAAAGTGATGGTCAACCAGACAGAGTCAAACTGTGCACGGTCGCCATATGTGAAATTCCTAAATCAGCTGCCTGGACCTGGGTAGAAATCTAGAGGCGGAGCGACTACAGGTTCCTAGACCGGGCCTATTCCAATAATTTACCTAAATTCTACCTACCTAACTAACAACTAAAGGTCCTTACCACTAGCTCAATCATCTCAATAATTTGAAAAATTCAAAGAATGAAATAAACTCAATAAAAACTAAGAAGAACTAATCGAAACTAATTATCTAAATTACAAATAAACTAGAAAAATAGAAAATATCAAAATCGTAATAAATTTCGAAATTTTGAAAATTCGAAATTTTCGTGAAAAAGTGATGGTCAACCAGACAGAGTCAAACTGTGCACGGTCGCCATATGTGAAATTCCTACCTCAGCTGCCTGGACCTGGGTAGAAATCTAGAGGCGGAGCGACTACAGGTTCCTAGACCGGGCCTATTCCAATAATTTACCTAAATTCTACCTACCTAACTAACAACTAAAGGTCCTTACCAGACTACGATCGCGAGGAGTAGGTTACAATTCTTTACCAGCATAAAAATAAGGCATACGGGGATACAAAATAAATACAAAAAGGGCAACCACTTCCCAGATGACAACTAACAACACTGAGCTGATGGATCAGATCTAGCTGATCAAAGTAGCTAACAGACTAAAGACTGTACAAACAGCAACCATCAATTTTAGTGTTTGTTTTTAAGATTAAGTTGCAACACTTGTTTTTAGTTGATTCTCAACAACAGTGTAGCATCGCCGTATAACATCTCTGACGCATTACTCATCAATTAATCACTTACCTAATTCCTTCAGATATTTCCATTAGTGAGATTGTTTTGCAACCGGTTTATTTTCTGACACAAACAGCTAGAAACAAAGCCATGCAGTCTCAAATTTAGATTTTCAGTCTAAAAAAATTGAACACAAAATTTCTGAGCTAATTTACATTTGACCGACAGGTGCTGTGAAATATGAAAATAACTAAGACATTTGTGACCAGTGACGTTTGCAGTCAACCAAAACTCAATTATGAATGTAATCGCTCTTTCTACCATAATCAGAATGAAATTCTTTGACTTTAAGTCGGAAAGAACATAAGACAGTGGAACATTTCAACATTCAAACAATGACATTTAAGCCTACAATTTTATAGACTGTTGGATGGGAAAATTTCAGTGAAAATAGAAATGTAATTTACAAATCAGTCTCGTTTCTGAGACATTGTGCAGAAGCTCTGTGCTATGAAAAACATTGAACATTAAGGTTAAGATCAGAGTAGAAATAAAATTGAATGGATTCTTTCTGGAGTACAAATTGTTGAATGTCACACAGTTATTTCAAATTAATTAATTTCGCAGTAAACTGTAGCTAAGGGTTAATCCTCAACTGGCATATCATCCTACAAAAATAGATCTTTCTTTATAGCTTTAGCAAATTAGTTAATATTGTGTCTTGTATTCAAGCAATAGTACCGCCAGTACTTATTATAAGGCCATTCTAAGCAAAGGTGAATGTGGGATACAAATAAAGAAGGAGTAAACCTCCTCAGTGAAAAGGCAGATACTGTCGTCCACAAAGAGGAAACGGTTTTTCTTTCAGCGATTTTTACCAAAGCGTGATAATTTTTTAACAAATTTTAGCCATTTTTTCAAAAATTTTCTTAAAAATTGCAAACATCCGCAATTTTTGCTAATTTTGGGGCTGGGTGGAATTTCTTAGGGGTAGATCCTTCTTTGAGGTCGGAGTAGACTCAACTAGAATAGGATATTAAGTGTCGGGGCAGCAGAGTAAGTATTAATCGGTAGCCAGTGTGCAATACATTGGACGGATGTATAAGACAAAGTATGCTGTATATAAGTGTATTGTACCAGTGTACCAATACCAATGATGTACCAAGTACCATGTATATGTTTCAAAAATAGGTCTTAACATAGATATATTAAATATTTATAACATATAACAATTCCCTAATACTGTATAAATGGTATATCAATCTAGGTACATTAATCCTACTCATAAAAAGTTTGAACATCAATTTACGGTTACTTCAGCCCTAAGAAATAGTATAATGACTGCTTTGCTGTAATAGTAAAGTAGGACTTAGCAGGAGTGGAGTGCTCTACCTTAAATATAAAAAAGAATACTTTGACATTAATCTCTTGTCATAATCCACCTGCGACTTTCTCGTGTCTAGACAAAGAAGGGTACGCTGTAAGGGCTGTGTGCTCAAAATAAATGTAAGAAAAAATGGTGGGTGTTAAGCGAAAATCTGAAACAAAAAGTACGACAAACAACATATAACGCAGTAATGCTAAATCTCAGCCGGTTAATCTTTTTCATCGAACATTTCCACAACAGTTATGTTGCAGCTCTAAAAAAGAAACATTCAGGGAGTGTTATCTCAGGAAGCAGTTATAGTTTCAGTTTCATTTTCTGTTTTGGTGGTCGGTACCGGTATTGTCAATCGCACACTTGGGAAAATGCCGCTTCGCTTGGGCTAATTCTTGTAAAGACTGCATGGACTGCACATTGTTGCTTGTATGACCATATTTGATACTGATATTTGAACATGAGCTAACAGTCATATCTGAGAGAAAGGTTAAAATCAGGATTGAAAGAATTGAAGAAAATGTATAGGATGGAGATCAACCCCCAGTTGGCGGATATGAAGGCGAGTACTCTAACCTCCGGACAGCGAGACCAGTATTAATTACGCTTATTTCAACCTTTCGAAGTTTGAGTGAAGTGAAGTGAAGTTTGAGTTTGAATATTTATATATGTGAATGTTGATATTTAACAACTGAACTTCTTACGAATACAAGTTTCAACTTTAAAACTATCTCAATCCTTAGATACAGCTGTCATGACATTTCTAACGTTCATGAACGTTCTTGCCATTTGCAATATTTGCAGAACACACAAGGGAACTTTTCGTGGACATGAGTACGTTCGAGATAGTTTAAGCCATTGTGAAATCCTTCAGTGAATTCAACTGAAAAATAGTTTTTTCTTTATCAGTAAATTGCTGTTGCATACAGTCGGCCTTCATGTAACCGAGAGTACATAATAATTAAGAGTGTAGACTGCAGACATGATCTGCACGATAACGGTTGACCCCCGCCCCCCAGAAACGAGTACCGAGTACACATTTGTGTACGATCACTCGCTTGTATGTTAATGTGTTGAAGCTCAAAACTGGCCTGCTGCTGATAGAACGTTTTCGGCATCAACACATTGACATACAAGCGAGCGAGCGTACAGGAAACGGCACTAGATACCCATTTGCGGGGGTCACAGGGGTCCAGTTTGTGGGGGGGGGTCAGCCGCTATCGTGCTATCGCTTGTCACACCCTTAGTTACATGGGCAACGCCTGCACAACTCCTGCACATGTGCAGGCTAGGAAAAATTTACCCCCGCGCAGTGTGCCACAAAAATTTTACCCCTGCGCACCAAAATTTTCCCCACATAGTAAAAGCTATAGTAAACTTAACCCTCGCAACAAAATTTTAATCCCCGTGCAAGAAAGCGCATGAAAATTTGGTCCCGCGCAGCAAACTTTTTATCTTTTTGCATTTTATCACCACGCAGCATTACTATTACTATATACTCTTGACGTAACTATATACTCTTTTCTGATGACTGAAGCAATATAGAAGCCACTCCATTGGATTGCTACTAGTACGTTCTTCATAGTACTCAGAAAAATGGAATACAGCTATTCAGTTTTTCATGTTATTCATCAGTATAGCCTCTCCCTAAAAATATGTGCATACAATGTTTTGATTGACTATGACTGTTGCATATGCACATAAACTTCCATTATGTTGAAAGATATTCTCCTTTCTCTTCCTGTTATGCACTGATTAACCGATGCTAAATTTATGATGTCATTCACTGCATTCGCCAAACTACTCTCGCCTCTGAAGACCACGTCTGAATTTGCAAGCTATAGTTTCTGTAACTTTTATGTATGTTCGGTATTGTTCGGTAGTGATAGCAAAATAATGCGCTGTAATACGATTACACTAAACTCGTAGCTAAATTTTGAAATATGATTAGAGCATTGTTTTTGCAGTTACCCGTTACCCGTCTCTAGAAGAAGGAAAGCAGGAAGGTGCCCATTTGTAGATAGGTCACTGAAAATAGGGTGTCCATGCTCGCAGTAATGCTGTTAGATCACCTACTTCATTAATTGTATGTCTAATTTATTAACTACTAATTTTCCTTTGTTATTTCGTTGGTTATGTTGCGTGCTTTACCACATCATTATTTTTAGTTTATTGCTTTAGTGGATAGTTGAATTATGGCTTGGCTGCGTTCTTATTACGATATGTTTAATTCTACTGCTTTTTCGCTGTGTAAAAGTCACGGTGATAACGCTCCTCATAGAGGTGAACCTCTATTGTTTCACTTTCCACTACAGTTGAGATCTGGCTCTTTGTGTTCTGTGAATCAGCTAGGAACTACTATAAATGTTGATTTTTTTATTGCTCCAGTCAGACCAAAATCGGAACAGCTGTGGAAATTTGGCAACAGTTTTGACTTGTCCCACTGCATTTGAGTTGTACAGTCTTGCTGTACGCGGAGGGTTAGCAATGGGTATGGGTATGCGTTAGCGTTCAGTAGCAATTGGCCAATTCACATGAGCCTTGACAAATTCTACGTCGACGGAAATATTGTACTGTGAAAGTGAACAGCCTCATTTCAGACCAAACACGCTCAGCAAGCAAGGAATTTTTTACATTTGTTTGAATAGATGTTGTAAATATGTTTTTGGACTGATCTAACCAAGAATGAAGTGAAACCTTGAGAACACTTTCTGAAGTATACCAAACTGACTACACATTCTGACCTTAAGGTTAAACACAAACTTGTGCTTCCGATTACATTGAGAAAGTCATCTTGGTTTGAGAATCGTTTTCACGCTCCAATCGTTTACTATAAACACATCACAAACATAAAGTTTTAAAGTGAAGGTGCACATCTACACATATAGTTTTACCTGTTTTACCAAATACTGTGAATATTCAATTAACATGTTGCCAAAATTCTTTTAATGCCAAAATTCTACTGAAACATGTCATTGAGGACAAGGTTTACAAAGAAAATACATCAGATGCAACAACAGTATAATAACAATACAAGTTTGAGAACTTTGAATACAGAAATCATCATCTATCATCTTGCGACTTTTGCATTACCTAAAATCGGGATTCAAACATTGGTGGTCAAACCTAAGAAATGAAATAGGGCATGCCTTTTCTAGTCCTGCCATTCTATGCTCAGCGACGATCGCTTTCAAAACCAGAGACAGAATGATGGGGTCAATATACGGAGAATCCCTTGTGTAAAATACGATTTAAGACCCCATTATCTTTTCTTTAGAATATCTTTTCTTTGGAAACGTTCCTCCCATTCCTCAGCCAACCTCGTTTCTATTTTCTTGTTTTTCTTATCTGTAATGAAATTAGAGGTACTAGAAATTGTAATGCAGTGGTTTGTTTGATTAACCGTCTTAACATTGTAGTACATTGGCTAAGTTCTCTGAAGTCACCCAGAAGGTGCTGGTTATTAATGTAAAGAGTAGATAGTTAGAAAGCAAAACCTCCTTATTCCGAGCCATTGAAACTATAAAGACTTTTAAGTAACCGATTAAGATGCGGCTGGATGCTTTTGTAGGATGGAAACTTTGGTGCTTGGGTTAGATGTTGATCCAACTGCAGTAGATGACTGACGAAACACCAACTCCTTCACTCGCCGACGGACTGACTTGTTCAAAATCATATAAACGAAGCCATTGATAGAAAACTGGAAACATGCCAAGCACATCATGAAAAGAAACAGCCACTTGTTCGGTGGAATAGCCACAGAAGAAAGGAAAAATATAGTAAAAATAACCATATAAAGGACTATGATGAAAAACTGTATAAAAAGTTTTATTTCTCGCTTCTGTCGTATCTTTTCTTGTTTCCCATCTTCGCTATCATCCATGGTTTTATGCATCTTTCTGTAGTGACGAAACACCACTAGGTTACAGGCAAAGGTAACCACCACGGTTGAGTAATGTCAGCACCAGATGCATGGCTGACATAACCATACCCCCCAACTCATTCATGTCCCAAGAATAGCCATATGCTGTTGGGTAGTAGTAGAACACACAACATTTATTCCAAGATGGAATGCTGTACAGTAAACCAAACACTGTAGAAGCTCCTAGAATTATCATTGTATTGCGAACGGAAAACGCATACTTGTATTCGGTACGCTTGATGGCGCAATAATATCGGTTGAATGCAATAGAACAGATGATTGGTAAACCAGCCTGGTAAGCAAACACTATGCCACTTCCCAAAAATTCGTTTAGCTTTTGTGAAACTGGGAGACATATTAGTAGCTAAAAAATGGGGGTTCTGGCACAGGGATTTGCCTTCAGGGCATTTACACACATATTTGGAGCTCCTCAACCGTTTCGGCCCCCGCCACAGGGCCTCATCAGACGGCTAGGCAACCGTTACGGTTTTTTTCATTTCTTTATTTTTTCAACGCACAACACATAACAAACATCAGATATATTACTAAAAGCATCACATTTATTAGCTAACCCCGCAATAAAAAGCTTCATATTATGAAATAGCCTAATGATACCACAATAAGCCTAATATGACTAATCATTCCACTATAAGTTTCAAACTCAACTGAGAATCGAACCACCACTTGGTTTAATCTAGTTTAAAAAGCAGCGCCTTAGCCCACTCGGCCATCGCCCCTTAGTTACAATATAGCTAAAGCAGCTATATATAAGCTTCCAGCTTAGCCTAACGCATAACTCTAGCTGTCACTTTATGTCAGTATGTGCTTCTCTTTAGCTGACGCTCGGATAACTGGTTTTCACTGTATTAGTCACAGCTTGAATAGTGCAACTTCAAGTCAAATGTTTACACAATATGTAAGCACATAAATTCCACCTACGTAAGGCTTACATAGGGCTTACTTTAATGCTTACACAGTGCTTACATTTAGGCTTACATAATGCTGACGTACATGTAAATTTATAACAATGGAGCTGATATTGTTATTGAACAACTTTAAATTTTCACTCTGCTTCTTCTTCGTCATCTTTAATGTCGGTGAAATTATCAAGTATATAAATATCTATAGCTTTATTCTTTTGAATAGCGAGTTTGTAAGCATGTCAATACCCTTGTCATCCTGAATTGAATCCTTCTTATCACGTATCTCCTTTATTATTGGGTCGTTTCCAAAGGAAATGAGCTGTGAAAATTTGTTTAATAACAGTGCATTAAGTGTTTGCCTAATGCGAGGTCTCAAATCTGCGAAAGCTTCCTGACGAGCACCTTTAGAGTCATAGCCATCTTCTTTGTATTCTCTTTGAAGCCTCCGGAATTTAGAACTATGTTTAGTCAGGGCTTCTTCGCTTAAATCATCCCAAAACGACCCTAACGCTTCAGTTTCCACTTCCATTTCACTTGACCCATCAGACCCTTGATCAGATCCATTATCACTGCTCTCGCTATCTGTAGTATAATCTTCATTGTCTTCACGATTTAGTTTATGAGCCTCAAGCCTATGACGGTACAGGCTTTGGCGATGAGAATAGGTCTTCATGCAAGCTGTACACTGATACATTATGATACTATGGAGCATGAACCGGCAGCCTTTTTATTAATTCTTTTACTTACGTCAGCACTTACAAAATGCTTACATTCTACTATGCGATACTTGCTTTCCAGTTAGCCAGGGCTGACTTTCCAGTTGGTCAGCGCTGTGGTCAGCGCTTACTTTCCAGTTGGTCATCGCTGACGTAATCGAAACGTACAGAAAACGTTCTTTCAGAAAACACAAACTTACACACACATCATGTGTGTGTGGGGACGTTCGTACGTACAATGAAGTCAGCGCTGACATGACCAACTTAACTGAAACAGAATCCATAGTAGAATGTAAGCTTTTGTGCGAGTAAAAGAATTAATAAAAAGGCTGCCGGTTCATGCTCCATAGTATCATAATGTATCAGTGTACAGCTTGCATGAAGACCTATTCTCATCGCCAAAGCCTGTACCGTCATAGGTTTGAGCTCATAAACTAAATCGTGAAGACAATGAAGATTACTACAGATAGCGAGAGCAGTGATAATAGATCTGATCAAGGGTCTGATGGGTCAAGTGAAATGGAAGTGGAAACTGAAGCGTTAGGGTCATTTTGGGATAATTTAAGAGAAGAAGCCCTGACTAAACATAGTTCCAAATTCCGAAGGCTTCAAAGAGAATACCAAGAAGATGGCTATGATTCTAGAGGTGCTAGTCAGGAAGCTTTCGCAGATTTGAGACCTCGCATTAGGCAAACACTTAATGAACTGTTATTAAACAAATTTTTACAGCTCATTTCCTTTGGAAAGGACCCAATTATAAAGGAGATACGTGATAAGAAAGATTTAATTCAGGAAGACAAAGGTATTGACACCACGGATGCTTACAAACTCGCTATTCAAAAGAATAAAGCTATCGACATTTATATACTTGATAGTCTCACCAACATTAAAGGCGACGAAGAAGAAGCAGAGTGAAAATTTAAATTCGTTCAATAACACTATCAGCTCCATTGTTATAAATGTACTTGTGCGTAAGCATTATGTAAGCCTAAATGTAAGCACTGTGTAAGCATTAAAGTAAGCACTATGTAAGCCTTACGTACGTGGAATTTAAGTGCTTACGTACTGTGTAAACATTTGACTTGAAGTTGTACTATTCAAGCTGTGACTAATATAGTGAAGAAACCAGATATCCGAGCGTCAACTAAAGAGAAGCATATACTGACATAAAGTGACAGCTAGAGTTATGCGTTAGGCTAAGCTGGAAGCTTATATATAGCTGCTTTAGCTATATTGTAACTAAGGGGCGATGGCCGAGTGGGCTAAGGCGCTGCTTTTTAAACTAGATTAAACCAAGTGGTGGTTCGATTCTCAGTTGAGTTTGAAACTTATAGTGGAATGATTAGTCATATTAGGCTTATTGTGGTATCATTAGGCTATTTCATAATATGAAGCTTTTTATTGCGGGGTTAGCTAATAAATGTGATGCTTTTAGTAATATATCTGATGTTTGTTATGTGTTGTGCGTTGAAAAAATAAAGAAATGAAAAAAACCGTAACGGTTGCCTAGCCGTCTGATGAGGCCCTGTGGCGGGGGCCGAAACGGTTGAGGAGCTCCAAATATGTGTGTAAATGCCCTGAAGGCAAATCCCTGTGCCAGAACCCCCATTTTTTAGCTACTAATATGTCCTGGATCAATTCTCTTGCAACGACCAGTTTCACAAAAGCTAAACGAATTTTTGGGAAGTGGCATAGTGTTTGCTTACCAGGCTGGTTTACCAATCATCTGTTCTATTGCATTCAACCGATATTATTGCGCCATCAAGCGTACCGAATACAAGTATGCGTTTTCCGTTCGCAATACAATGATAATTCTAGGAGCTTCTACAGTGTTTGGTTTACTGTACAGCATTCCATCTTGGAATAAATGTTGTGTGTTCTACTACTACCCAACAGCATATGGCTATTCTTGGGACATGAATGAGTTGGGGGGTATGGTTATGTCAGCCATGCATCTGGTGCTGACATTACCAACCGTGGTGGTTACCTTTGCCTGTAACCTAGTGGTGTTTCGTCACTACAGAAAGATGCATAAAACCATGGATGATAGCGAAGATGGGAAACAAGAAAAGATACGACAGGAGCGAGAAATAAAACTTTTTATACAGTTTTTCATCATAGTCCTTTATATGGTTATTTTTACTATATTTTTCCTTTCTTCTGTGGCTATTCCACCGAACAAGTGGCTGTTTCTTTTCATGATGTGCTTGGCATGTTTCCAGTTTTCTATCAATGGCTTCGTTTATATGATTTTGAACAAGTCAGTCCGTCGGCGAGTGAAGGAGTTGGTGTTTCGTCAGTCATCTACTGCAGTTGGATCAACATCTAACCCAAGCACCAAAGTTTCCATCCTACAAAAGCATCCAGCCGCATCTTAATCGGTTACTTAAAAGTCTTTATAGTTTCAATGGCTCGGAATAAGGAGGTTTTGCTTTCTAACTATCTACTTTACATTAATAACCAGCACCTTCTGGGTGACATCAGAGAACTTAGACAATGTACTACAATGTTAAGACGGTTAATCAAACAAACCACTGCATTACAATTTCAGTACCTCTAATTTCATTACAGATAAGAAAAACAAGAAAATAGAAACGAGGTTGGCTGAGGAATGGGAGGAACGTTTCCAAAGAAAAGATATTCTAAAGAAAAGATAATGGGGTCTTAAATCGTATTTTACACAAGGGATTCTCCGTATATTGACCCCATCATTCTGTCTCTGGTTTTGGAAAGCGATCGTCGCTGAGCATAGAATGGCAGGACTAGAAAAGGCATGCCCTATTTCATTTCTTAGGTTTGACCACCAATGTTTGAATCCCGATTTTAGGTAATGAAAAAGTCGCAAGATGATAGATGATGATTTCTGTATTCAAAGTTCTCAAACTTGTATTGTTATTATACTGTTGTTGCATCTGATGTATTTTCTTTGTAAACCTTGTCTCAATGACATGTTTCAGTAGAATTTTGGCATTAAAAGAATTTTGGCAACATGTTAATTGAATATTCACAGTATTTGGTAAAACAGGTAAAACTATACGTGTAGATGTGCACCTTCACTTTAAAACTTTATGTTTGTGATGTGTTTATAGTAAACGATTGGAGCGTGAAAAACGATTCTCAAACCAAGATGACTTCTCAATGTAATCGGAAGCACAAGTTTGTGTTTAACCTTAAGGTCAGAATGTGTAGTCAGTTTGGTATACTTCAGAAAGTGTTCTCAAGGTTTCACTTCATTCTTGGTTAGATCAGTCCAAAAACATATTTACAACATCTATTCAAACAAATGTAAAAAAAATTCCTTGCTTGCTGAGCGTGTTTGGTCTGAAATGAGGCTGTTCACTTTCACAGTACAATATTTCCGTCGACGTAGAATTTGTCAAGGCTCATGTGAATTGGCCAATTGCTACTGAACGCTAACGCATACCCATACCCATTGCTAACCCTCCGCGTACAGCAAGACTGTACAACCCAAAATGCAGTGGGACAAGTCAAAACTGTTGCCAAATTTCCACAGCTGTTCCGATTTTGGTCTGACTGGAGCAATAAAAAAATCAACATTTATAGTAGTTCCTAGCTGATTCACAGAACACAAAGAGCCAGATCTCAACTGTAGTGGAAAGTGAAACAATAGAGGTTCACCTCTATGAGGAGCGTTATCACCGTGACTTTTACACAGCGAAAAAGCAGTAGAATTAAACATATCGTAATAAGAACGCAGCCAAGCCATAATTCAACTATCCACTAAAGCAATAAACTAAAAATAATGATGTGGTAAAGCACGCAACATAACCAACGAAATAACAAAGGAAAATTAGTAGTTAATAAATTAGACATACAATTAATGAAGTAGGTGATCTAACAGCATTACTGCGAGCATGGACACCCTATTTTCAGTGACCTATCTACAAATGGGCACCTTCCTGCTTTCCTTCTTCTAGAGACGGGTAACGGGTAACTGCAAAAACAATGCTCTAATCATATTTCAAAATTTAGCTACGAGTTTAGTGTAATCGTATTACAGCGCATTATTTTGCTATCACTACCGAACAATACCGAACATACATAAAAGTTACAGAAACTATAGCTTTCAAATTGTGACGTGGTCTTCAGAGGCGAGAGTAGTTTGGCGAATGCAGTGAATGACATCATAAATTTAGCATCGGTTAATCAGTTCATAACAGGAAGAGAAAGGAGAATATCTTTCAACATAATGGAAGTTTATGTGCATATGCAACAGTCATAGTCAATCAAAACATTGTATGCACATATTTTTAGGGAGAGGCTATACTGATGAATAACATGAAAAACTGAATAGCTGTATTCCATTTTTCTGAGTACTATGAAGAACGTACTAGTAGCAATCCAATGGAGTGGCTTCTATATTGCTTCAGTCATCAGAAAAGAAGAGTATATAGTTACGTCAAGAGTATATAGTAATAGTAATGTTGCGTGGTGATAAAATGCAAAAAGATAAAAAGTTTGCTGCGCGGGACCAAATTTTCATGCGCTTTCTTGCACGGGGATTAAAATTTTGTTATGAGGGTTAAGCTTACTATAGCTTTTACTATGTGGAGCAATACGTAACTGAACGAAGTACA
>JASAND010004448.1:0-19953 GCA_030248195.1 Trissonchulus latispiculum
TTGCAAAACTTTTCCTATCATTCACAATAGCCCTCCTAAGGTGACCCCGACATGTATTAAACATAGGAAAATGAAAAAGTTAGGAAAATTTTTCTGCTACCAAAAATTTGAGCGCTGTGTACGAGCAAATCGGTACAACTTGGTGTAAACCTAACCCACTACAGGGCCATCAGCTGAACTTCCATATAAGGCTTATCAATCTTTCCTATGCCTGCTTCCCTCACATAGCCACACGGGTCGTATGGCACATCCCACATTAAGCAGTTGAGCTTACTCCATTACATTAGCTCATACTGTGCTAATGAAAAGCTGGAACAAACAACGGTTTTGTGATTCCTTGTCAGAGACCCTGGAAACCTCTTTATACAACTTTTCACCAAAATCAATGTCAAAAAATTGTGGTTAACTTGGTCTTTCCTTGAAAAGGTTTTGAAGAAATTTTAATTTTTGTCGCATATCGATCAGTGCGTGCTGAGTGCGTTCAAATGAACCCATATCAAGTTTAAGTGAAATCGGCTTGATTTGGGAAAGTTGTACAAAGGTGTGCGTCTACGGAAGTATGTGTTCTTAGAAAAGGTTTTGCAGAAATTAAAGGATTTTTGTAGTTTTTTAAAAGAAGTGGTCCTGTGCGGTCAGTCACTAGCGGGGCCTTTTGTAGTTTTCACAAGAGCTCATTGAATGAGAGGGGAAAAGGAGCCCTGTAATAACTTATAACCCAGATTTAGTCTTCACTATATTTATACTATATTTAGTTCTAGATATTTTGTCGACAATCGACACAATTCTGAACATACGCTTAAAATCTCTCAATGGTGCCATTTTGTAATATTTGGTCAAAATTCGATACACTGACAATCATGGTTATTACGGGGTAGAAGTTTTTAGTTTCTGGGCACGCCACGTCCACAGGTGGACAAGGGGGGGGGAAGGGGGAAAATTCCGTCCCCCCCCTCGGCGAAGCCGTCCACAAGGGGTCGCAAAATTGCTCCCACAAGGGGTAAGAAAATTGGCCAGAAGGGGTGAAAAATTGCCCAAAAAATAGGTTTTACGACTAAATTTTCCAAACAATTTCCGGCTTCGCCGGAATTTGTCATTAAAAATCACTATTGTTTTGCTAAACAACGATCGAAAACCGTTGTTTTAGCTAAAAAATCGCTGTTTTTCATTAAAAAACGACAAAATGAAAGGTTTTTGCAAAGCGCTAACTAACTTAAATCAGTTCAGTTCAATTCAATTCAATCAATTTGTAATTTTTAATTGCGCTGTCGAAAAATATATATCTAAGCTGCACCAGCCCTAAAACAGTATATATTAATGATTTGGATCGGATCGAATCGGCACTCGGCAGCCAAAATCACCTACCGATCCGATCCGGCAAATGGTCGGCGATCCGATCCGATCCGACCCGATCCGACCATAATTTTAATTTTTAATTGTAGACACTTAAATGGTTATAGTTTCCCATTTCCCATTATTTTACAAAACTCTTCATCAAACTTTGAAATTCAATCTTTAATTCCGAAAGTCCGTATCAGAAACTTCAGCAGCAGAATGATGCCCAGTCTCGTTTGAAAAATACGATCTCTCTAGTTTTGGATTTTTAAAGATCTGGTGAGGACTACACGAAAGACAGTGAAAAGTGAGAACAATACAAAGATAAGATTATATTGAACAAACAGGAGTGTAAGACCAAAAAACGTGCGTACAAACTTTGGTCTTATTCATAAGTAAGCAATGTATAAGTTTTTCATTCGGTAATGGAGACGACGTGGAAAATCGGAAAAAATCCGGAATCCCGGGTTTTCATTACGGAAAATCTTAAATGATAAAAGGTTTGCTAAAATTGATGCACATTGGAGATTTAGTTTTCTTGATCAAATATATCTGATTCCGCTGCATATTTTTGTACTTTCAACCTTTTCACCCAAATTCGAAATTTTCGGTTTTTCAAAATTTCTGAAATTTAAATGTTTTGATGCTCACGATATGGTTATTATTTAAAACTGATGACAATATGAGCACGTTTTACAATACAATTATTTCCCAAAACGTACTCGATTTCCAAATTCACGAAAACAAGATTTTTCCGAATTTAAATGTTTTCCATTGCCAACAGTTTTAGAGCTCTATACTCGAAAGGTCTTGACCAGCGGAACAGCCTTTTTAATACAACTAGATCCCAGTAATGCGCCCTTTTCCGGGGGACCTCTTGTGAGCGACTTCGCCCAGGAGGAATTTTCCCGCCTTTCCCCCGTTGTTCACCCGTGATTGGGGCGGTATCCACGCCCCCCCCCCCCCTTCCTTAAGCAGCATCGGGACGACACACCGGAGCAAAGTTGTTTCAAAATTTTGTATTTTGATCAAAAGAAATCAAAATCCTGGATTTAGAAAGCGTCATATCAAAAAGTGGAGTACAGAATCGGATTCAGCGGCTCAAATAACGCCTATAAACAACGTCTGAGCAAAATCGGAAACAAAAAGGTTTTCATCCTATTGTGGCTTTTAGCTAAAAATACAAAATATTTTGGGGTAGCTCGAGAGCATAGGTTAACGCGGGGGGGGGGGTCTGGGGGGGTCCAAGCCCCCCCCAACCTGGACAAGGTACAAGCCCTATCGCCGTCGGGGACAAGGGGTAACGAAAAACAGCCGGAAAAAATTAATTTTTACAGTAAAATTTCAAAAATCGCCGTTTTTTTTGCTAAAATGTTTAATTTTTCGGGAAAATCGGGCAAAGTTTTGAAATTTTTTTCCAAAACTTGAAGATTTTTTGCAGATTTTGACAAAAAATTGCTAATTTTAATAAAAGCGTTAATTTTTCGAAAAATTTAACAAATGTTTTCTTGAGGCACAGGTACAACCCCCCCTGAAAGATTTTGTTCAAGGTACAAGCCCCCTCAAGATTTTTTGGGGACAATCCCCCCCCAGGACCCGACCCTATGTTAATGTATGCTCAAGAGGGGGAGCTTACTTTGGTAAAAAAATCGACCTTCACCTTTGTGACTCTCCCTCCAATCGGGGATCCTCTTTGCCCCTACACCTAATCATAAAGGTGTTATTGTTTAGCCCCCCCCCACCGAACGGGGAACATTCCATATACGGCCCTTAAGCAGATGGGGGTGGACACAAAAATTTTGAATTAGTTCCCCCCTCAGGATTCAAAAAACTTGACCCCGATTTGGCTGAGAAGGTTTAAAAATTGGTTTGAGAGATCGATCCAATCGATCGATCAATGAGTAAGATGGATTGATCAAAAGTGAGCAAATGTTTTTGGCTCCGTTTTCCGGAAAAACCGCCATAGGCTAATTCGGCGGCGCTGATTCCGAATCAGCCGTTGATATTTCGACCCGACCTGTCAAAATTGAGCTATTAACGAATATTTTGCAATCGGAAAATTTGGAAAATTTATGAAAAATCGAGTTTTTCGAGCGAACGATCAATTTTTATAAAATTTCGACTGCAGATTCGGAATCAGCACCTCAGTATTACCCTATAGCCGACATTTCGCGCAAATCGGAGACCAGAATTTTTGGATTGATTTTGATTGATCGATCTTACTGAACGATCGATTGATCAAATCCATTTCTGCACTCAATTTTTGAAATTAGCGACCTCGATTTACCCTAGGAACAACAGTTTGGTCACATTAAAGGCCAAAATTAAAAAAGAAAATTTTTTAAATTTTCTACCTCCCATCCTTTTTCCTCCCCCCAACCGTCCTTTTGATTACAAAGCCATTATTAAGAAATACAAAATTAATAAATAATAGAACTGCAACTAGTTTTATTCCATTCTATATTTGAAACATCAGAAATAAAATTGTCAAAAATTAAAAAGAATTTTGGAAAAAGGGAAAGTGCACAAAAGCATATTTTTGGCAAGGCTAGCTTTGGCATAATATGCATTGGCTTGCCTAGCTACTAGCTAGCTTAGCTTTGTTTTCCCTCCTTTTCCCTTTCAGCTTAAGGCTCATGAAAAGATCTAACATAGCCTCTTGTTTCAAGCATACATGTGCTGGAGGCGGAAGTTTAGGGGGGGGGTGAACCGGTGTCGTATAATATTTTCCCCCGTGATATTTTTCCCCCCTATAGAGTATAATATTTTTTGCCCCGTGATATTTTTCCCCCCTTTCAGCTATAATATTTTCCCCCCATCTGAATGAAACCCAGCCAAATGATGCAGCAAATTTAACAGGGTCAAAGCAGTAACTCTGTTGAAATGTTGGTAAGTAGCAAGTAAAATGCTGAAAATAATTTTACAAGTTAATTTTAGTTATTATTTAATTGTTTAATTAATGCTAATTTGCATGTTAAAAAGAAACTATTTTTGCACTTGTTTTTAACACTGTTTAAAAAGTATAAAAATTGGTAATTTTTGATTAGTTTGTTAGTAATTGTTTTGTTAATAAATTAATTTTGCAACTATTAATAACTGTAAAAATGATTTCAGAATTTTTGCTTTTCTTATTATTTGGAAATCTAATTTTACAGTTTTACCAGTTGTAAAATTTCGGATAAAAGTTTTGTAAAATCAGCAACGCTTTTTTAATGTTTTAATTCATTTTTACAGCACTGTTTCTTATTTTTCACACTTGTCAAAGTGGAATATTCATTAAATTTCCCTCACCGCAAATTATAAACAACTGTTGTTTTTAGTAAGCTGTATCCTTGAAACTTCTGATTTTTTGAAGATGGAATATTTTGATCCTTCCAGCCAAAAAATCCTAAAATATAGCTTTCTGTTTGTTCCGAACCAAGAAGAAATTTTGTTTTTTCTAGTTGTTTTCAAACACTGTTCATCACATCACAGGATGAGCCTCAAAAATTTAAATTTACTTGGAGAACACTTTACTATTAACGATAACTGTATATTTATACAAATTATAAATTAAAGCAATTTTAATAATATTAATGACATATAGTAAAATTTAATCGCCGCTGAAGTAGAATTTTATTATTTCTTTAATTAAACTTCACATTGTAATTTTTGTAGTATACAGTTCATAATTTATAATTTATAGGAACAAGTTAAGTTTACATAGTAAGTTTACATAATGCATAGTAATTTACAATGGTAAGATTTTCTCCAAGTAAATTTAAATTTTTAAGGATCATCCTGTGATGTGATGTCTGATGAACAGTGTTTGAAAACAACTGGAAAAAATAGCTAAAAACAAAATTTCGTCTGGGTTCCGAACAAATAGAAAGCTATATTTTAAGATTTTTTGGCTGGAAGGATCAAAATATTCCTTCTTCAAAAAATCAGAAGTTTCAAGGATACAGCTTACTAAAAACAACAGTTATTTATAATTTGCGGTGAGGGGAATTTAATGAATATTCCACTTTGACAAGTGTGAAAAATAAGAAACAGTGCTGTAAAAATGAATTAAAACATTAAAAAAGCGTTGCTGATTTTACAAAACTTTTATCCGAAATTTTACAACTGGTAAAACTGTAAAATTAGATTTCCAAATAATAAGAAAAGCAAAAATTATGAAATCATTTTTACAGTTATTAATAGTTGCAAAATTAATTTATTAACAAAACAATTACTAACAAACTAATCAAAAATTACCAGTTTCTATACTTTTTAAACAGTGTTAAAACAAGTGCAAAAATACTTTCTTTTTAACATGCAAATTAGCATTAATTAAACAATTAAATAATAACTAAAATTAACTTGTAAAATTATTTTCAGCATTGTACTTGCTACTTACCAACATTTCAACAGAGTTACTGCTTTGACCCTGTTGAATTTGCTGCATCATTTGGCTCGTGATTCGTGCTCAGCCCCCCAGAAACTACAAGGGGTCCAGTTTCATAAAACTGTCGACTCGTCGAGTCGAATAGCTAATCTACGCTGAAAATGTCTGAAGCTTGTGATTTTGAAACGCGAGTACAGTTGAAAAATATCTGCAAGTTCTCAAATCGAGTTCTCGGGTTAAATTTCTTTCGTTAAAGTTGAATTTTTCCATGTAAAATTGTACTCAACAAATTTTTAATTAATTTTAAGAACTTAACATTGCGAGCGTTAAACTATTTTACATTGTTGTACAAACTATACTGGCCACAAATTAGACTTCAGTGACGCCTGTTTAATTTGTATTGCAAAAGAAATAATGAACTGCAAGCAAATGGCTACTCCACGACTCGCAGACTCGACAACTTTTATGAAATTGGACCCCGTATACAAGTTTTTTGATCCCCTTGATCCTTGATGAGAATGAGGATGAAGATCATTGATCCCCTTTGATCCTCTTACAAACCTAAATTTTAAATTTTTAAAAAATTTTCTGAAATTTTGAAATCCTTAGATTTTTGAAATCAGCAGGTCTGAATACAAAATTTCAACTCAATCCGTCCAATTTTGCTTGATTGGAGCACTAGGGAGGGGGGAATAATGCGGCGAAAGACCCTCTGCACTTTTGAAGATAGACATTTGGTGACTTCTTTCCGTCAACTGTTAGGAATTAAGGCCGATTTCATGGGACTGTTCGTGTACAAATATACTTCTATATGCTTCACGCTCACAGTTTTACACCCATATCATGTCGGTTTCGCACTACCCCAAGAAAATTAATAAACTTTTTCACACCTGGTCACTTTCCTGTGGTTTCTTCATTTTCTGAAGTCCTGACCGAGAAGGTCCCAATACCCTCTCGCTCAAATCGACTGGTTCACACTGTCTTGTTCACAATTTTCAGCAATTGTCTAAAAATAGCAACAGTTTATACAACAATGGCTTAAGGGGGGGCTACTTGGGTCAAAAATTCGACCCTCACGGATTTCGCTCAAATTGTGCCCATTGATACTCCCTAGCCCCTACGCAAGCCATTGAAATTTGAGCTGATTTCGTCCAGTAAAAGAAAAGTTACAGCCATTCAAAATTTCCAATTCCTATTCAAAATGGCCCAAAATCGGAACTTTAAAATTTTCAATAACGATATCTTACTCAAATCAAACTGTTCGAAATGTTCTGTAGCTCGTTGTTTACTGGGTCATCTAAGATTTGTCGAGCTTTTCTTCAAAATCGGTTTCTAACTTTTACAGTAATCGTTTATGTGAGGTAACCGTACCAGAAATTGAAAATCGTGAAAAAATACGGTTTTTGGCCTATAACTTGAATGGCTGCAAAATAGACGTTTATGCCAAGAAGAAAGTTCTTTAGAATTGAAAGTTATCGATTGATATAGATATTGTGCATATTTGAAAGTTTTGAAAATTTTTGAAAAATGTCAGATTTTGACCATTTTTGGGGGTTACCTCACATAAACGACACTGTGAAAGTTAGAATCCGAATTTTGAAAAAAGCTCTTCCACAAGTTGTCGATATTGTATTTAGCTGCAAAATGAGCTAGAGAACGTTTCGAACGGTTTTGATTTGAGTAAGATATCGTTGTCAGAAGTGAAAATTTTAAAGTTCCGATTTTAAATATTTTGAATAGGAATTGGAAATTTTGAATGGCTGTAACTTTTTTATTACTGGACGAAATCAGCTCAAATTTCAATTGCTTGCGTAGGGGCCTAGGGAGTATCAATGAGCACAATTTGAGCGAAATCCGTGAGGGTCGAATTTTTGACCCAAGTAGCCCCCCCTTAAGCATTTAATTTACGAAAACTGAACAGTCAGTGTTGATGCTCCGACCGGAATGCACAGAAGATCTCATTTCGATTAAGATTAATGTTCCGAAATTAGCTTAATTAAATTAATTGACAAATTCTTCCATTAATAATATAAGCATAAACCAGTTTCTTTGAGTCCATGACAGCGATGAAACCTGATTCATATATGCTGCAAAATTTTTGGGGTCAAACAGTTCGGCTGAGGTAAGTTTTTTGTGCAAAATATGTAACTCCCTAAATTTTAAGTGTTATATACAATAATCATTCTAAAATCTGAATGGTTATTTTCAAAATCTTCATTGTTTTTATTTTCAGTTCAGGTTTCCTGATTTTTCGGTGACCGGAACGACAATAAAGAAAATTTTCGCTTTTGGTTTTGCTGATGCTGTTCCATGTAGCGGTTTCCCATCGGAGCGTGGGAATCTGAATTCCATTTTTGACTCATCCCTTTGTTTAGAAGAGGCTGAAGTTTTTAGAGTGCAATGTAAGCCGACGATGTGTAAGCTAAGTGCAAACTGAATAAAGCTGTCTCTGAATATGGTTCAAACATGACTTCAAATTTGTGGTTTTCTTCACCAAGTTACAGATTTTGAAAGAAAGGCTGCTTTTTAAAAGTTAGAAAAAAATGTTTAGAGTTCTGCTAGTGGAAACTCCCACATAACGACTTTCAGTATAATCACAAACCAAAAGATTTTCGATTTTACCTTGTCGATTTGCGAATCGAGCGAATTCGAATTTCGCGAAATCGATTTTTTGCAATATTGTAGCTCAGCCCAAATTTTAGTTCAGTTAATCAAATATTTAATTTTTGCACTGGGTAAGGGGTCAAATTAGAAAAAATTATCTTATACTTAGTATTATCTTAAATATTAGAATGATTTAAATTAAAATGATGTGGTAGGCATATGTAACGTCTTTTATTTGTATGGGTCTCTTGCGCAATCCCCTCAGCCCTAACTTTTGATTTTTTGACCAATAATTTCTAAATTTGTATGGATGTATACTGGAGAATTTTTTAAATTTTAAATTTTATGTTGGTGAGGGGAGAACAAGGGGATCAAAAATCTTTTGTCCATGATTTTGATGAAAACTTGCATACAGCGGTTTTCTGGGGCTCTGAGCAAGAATTTGAAGTCCGCTTTTTGATAAACCTTTTCGTTAGGTTAATATAAGTTAAAGTTGTAAGCTTAAGCTTATCCTGAATCCTTATCCAGAAAATCCTTGTATGAAGATTTTCAGCAAATTTGTGTATAAAATTTTTTTATTCTCTTGGTCCCCCCTTATCAACTTAAATTTAAAATTTAAAAAAATGATAAAAATATTAACATTATAAATTTCTGAATTCACCAGCCTCAGGTAGTCATCCATGCTAAATGTTAAAGTCATTGGCCAAAAAAATCACAAGTTAGGGCTTGAGGGGAATTGCGGAAGAGAACCCGAACAAGTATTAAAGCAGGCAGCCGAAAATTAAACAGGAGGAAACATAAAACTACTGTGTTAAAATTTTTATTTTTTATGGGACACTAATGCTAGAATTGATATTTGGAAAAGACCGTTGAATGTCGGTGCATTTTGGGTTCAAATTCAAACCTAAGTTTGAGCGGCGATAGGTAATCTCTGCTCATTTTTATCTTTCATTTGACAGTAGCCATAGTATCTGTCATGTTACAGTTCCGTATAGAATTTGAAGTTAATTATGGGCATGATTATTTTCGATGTGGAGAACCACATTTGTATATTCTTTTTCATAAAACCAGCTATGCTGAAACTCCAAGTTTAGCTGTGTATTCGTTTTAGTCAAGTCAATATACTTTGTGCTACGCTTGTGCCTGCACAGCTCTCATTCTATTGTGGGCGTGGGGAAAGAAAAGTTCTGAATGGGTTCTCCTCCAAAGTTATGTTTATGCAATTATATTGAAATTTATTCACAATTGAAGATTATGTCAGTTATGATTGCCGCCTTGTTTTTTAAACCACGTGTCTATGTATGGCTACACAGGTTAATGTTTGACGCTTGACGTTTAACTGTTAGAACAGGTCTGTGCTTTGTCTTGCCTCAGAATTTGAATCGCTGCGCGCAGTTTCAGCCACTTGGGGGGGGGGGGGGAACCATATAGTTAACTCCAAGTAAGCTTATATTTAGCCTATGTTGTGTCAGTTTAAATGCAGTGTTTTTCAAGTCCCGTAACGTTTCCAGTTGTTGGAGTTGGAAAGAGATCTATACATCTTTTCAAACCCTGCGATGGGTACGTTCTATCCACTACATCAAAGGAGTTAACTTTTTCGCTCATGAAGCTGGAGATGTCAATTTTGCCAGGTTGGTTAAATCTAAGCAGTCATGGATGGACATAGATTTTTCAAAGCTTCTGTTAAAATGTCTTTGCTCTTTTGTTTGGACGTGGCCTGTTCGGGATTTGGTGTTTCCTGATCCTAATAATCTGTTCCAGAAATAATTGGACACAATATTTCGTGACTTTATACAATTTTACAGTCACTGGCAGCTATAAAATATTAGGCGTGGGGTTCAGATTAATGTTTGTTGTTCTTAATGTATGTTTAGGCTTCTTCCCTCGATCGAAATTTTTAAAAACTGTAAGCATATTCAACATATTCAGAAATAATTTGAATCTATCAATTTAAATATTGTTAAGTTCTCGATTTGACCCTTTTGACTCGCTAGGGAAACCAGAAACATTTGAATATATTAATATGATTAACCATAGCTCAAGCTGGTTCAGTCGAAAACATGTGGAAATCGGAGACAACATCGAAACTTTAACACAATTAGCTTCACATTTCCTGATTAACACAGGTTTCATAACAGCCCAATGCTCAGCAAGGTCAGCGATAGCATATACATTAGACTAGTAATTAAGCTAATCTGAATTACATGAATATGGCTAAATTATTCTAATTAGTCAATGTACCCAGTTAATGCAAAAACTACCGTAATACCTGTGCAGAAAGGGGGAGCATTTTGTGCAGTCCAGTCGGAGCACTGTTGCTCCAATAAAAAAATAAGTAACTTTTTTTCGATCAATTAATAATGATTAATAATTATGAATTAATAAATTTATGTGCCCGCTGTATGTAAGTCTCTTGGCATACTGCCAGCATTTTGCGTCTGAACTACCAACACGCAACATGCAAAATTTAGAAGCATGGGCTGTAATAGATAGTTAGCTTATTATTTCTAGCACAGTTTGGATTTGACTTTAAACTAAAAAACGATTCCTGAGCGAACGAAGATGGTTTAAAACTACACCGTATGTCACATGGGATTAGGAGTAGGCTGTCATTTGCTCATTGAGTATCCAAATTTTCGCTTTTCCTTTCCGATTTTCCGAATTCTGAGTCCAAATTCGGTTTCCACTGTTTCCTATTTCGGTGTGTTCTGCCTGCAAACAAACTATTTTTATTTTGAAGAGTATAGCCGACAGTTAATATAGTTAAGCACATGATGATGATATATACCTAAACTGAGTGTAACTTTTAACATATTGCAGCTGTACACATCTTTGATGATAACGCATGTAAGTCAAATGATCTTTGAAATTCTCGTTCAAGTTTGAATCTTTGAAATTTTGCAAAAGATTCTTTGAATTTTGACGCTGTGAACCATCTTTCTCTGTTTTGTTTATGTTGTTATTCCAGTTTTGACTGTCAATAAGTGAACACGAGAAAACCTGTAACAGTTTAGCAGTTCCGTCGCCCTCAAACTAGATAACAGCTGCCCTCCAAAGTATCAAGTAGTTCATTCATATTTTAGCTTGTTTCTTTGGCTAGCTGGCGCGCCCGAAACATCGAACAACATGAGCAACTCTAAGCAGCAAAGTATATAGCCAAGATCTACGCCACAGTTATCAGTTTTTTTAACCAAATCTCTGCATTTTGACTATCACTGAAACATGCTTGCTGCAACTTTTAGACATTCGCAGATAATTGCAACTGTGATGGTTTTTATACATTTATCTGTTCGTGCTCACTGTTTACCATGGATCATTTCGCGAGAAGAATAAAATAGGAAATGCGAATCACCATTGGTCCAGCCAAAATAGAATCTTTTTTCTCTTTTTCTTCATCATCAGTCAGTTGCCACTAGATCTTTGAAGTGGTATGCACTATTTTGCCTAATTGTAAAAGCACAGGTAGCCATGTAAATAATTTGATTGTTTCCATTTGGCCATGCTTAATGGGCGATCTGTGGTATGTTAAAAACACTTGGTGACCATATAAATAATTTGTTTTAAATTCGCCCTGTATGTATGGACATTAAAACAGAATAATCCTCAATTCAGAAGTAATTGCATAATACAGATTAATTATAGCAATTAATAATAATAAGATACTAATAAAATACGAGTCCTGAAAAATAAGAAGCAGTCTATAGCTAACAGATTGCTATATTGGAAATTAATATATCCTTCGAAATTCAAAGACAGCAATTATTACATTTGGAAGCAAACTATTGTATTTGCAAGCAACAAACCATATTTATTACGTTTAACCAATAAAACATACATTTATTAACTTTATATGAGTTTATTTGTCTATTAGTTCAGGGACTGTGCTTCTACCTGACCTGGTGAACCAAAAAGAAACCGAGGAGAGCCCTATACGGGAGGCGTCAGATATCCTTGTACCCACGAAGGGTTTCTCGATCAGGACTGAAAGTAAAGAATTGCGCCGGATTTGAACCACGACCCTTCTGCTTGCACCGCAGTGCCATTACAGGGTTATAAATCTTTCCTATGCCTGCTTCCCCTGCAACTAGACTCTTGGAACAAAGACCAGGGGCCAATTTCATAAAACTTAAAACTTCCAACTTGCATATGCAAGTTGCAACTTGCACATGCAAGTTACAAGTAAACTGTTTCATAAAACTGCAAGTGCTACTTGCGTACTTGCACTTAAACCGCAAGTTGCAAGTCCGCAAGTTGCAAGTTGCCGGCTAACACTTGCAGTCAAAGTTTGTTTCATAAAAGTTGTCGGTACTTGCACTTGCAACTTGCACTTGCGGTGCAAGTAGTTGAGTCTTTTTTTTACTGAACGATTTGTTGCAAGTGACCGTATCATTTTAGTTTGGAGTTTATTCTTTGCAATTTTTTAAAATTTATTGCCTTCATCGAATAATTTATTATGCTTTGTAACATAACTGTGCTATATTTTCTTCTGTACCGCTATTATTGTAGTTTAGTAACACTTCAAGTTATAACTATTCATTTATATAAAACGGAACCAGTTTTGTCGACCTTCTGTAATGTCGGCTTTCAAATTTTACTGTTAACGTTTTGGTCATAATTAATTGCTCCAATTCCTTAAAGTTTGTAAGCACAGCATGACGTGAAACATCAGTTTTTTTTAAAATTTGCTAGTATTAGTATATGCGTGTAGACTTCAAGTTTGCGTTTAAATTATACAGCAACCGAAAGAGATAGTACTTCGATTCTAAAAATATTTAAATTATTAATATTAAAACCCCATTTGAACGACATTTTTTGTGAAAATTAGCTAAGTGGGAAGTGGCTATATTAACAAAATAGAAGAACCTCCCGTAGCGCAGTGGTTTCTTACTGCGCTACAAGTGGAGGATCATGTCAAGTCTAGAGCTTGAACAAAAAATAAGCTCTAGCACCGAATTTCAAATATCCCTCCTGGGCAATTTACCGAGATTATCAAGGGGTGGCCGCCTGCTTGGTGGAGCTACCACAGCACCTCCATTCCGGTAGACGTAATGGACGTACTGATAACCTTGTAGAACACTTCGGGTAATTGCTATGGCAATTATTCAGTGTCAGCATCCCCCTTCCCTCAAAAATGCATACGTTCTAAGCTTTCACTACCCCTAACCGGAGCACCGACTGGGGTGAGGTGGCTGTAAAGAAAACAAAAAACAAAATAGAACACCTCCACATTTAAAAATTCGATTATGTTTAGATTAACAACTAGAAAGGTGGTCACAGAACCTTTTCGCGTGAGTTAAAAGAGGAGAGTGGAATTGATTAAAATTGAATAACTACTTAAACCTCATTTTGCGCTCACATCAGGTTAATTCTAATTTCTAGCTTGCTGATGTATTATTACTCATTTATCCCTCGCTGAATTAAAACAGGCAGAGTTTAAGGAATTAGATGTGGGAGAGTTAATTTGCTGAGTGTGCTACTATCGATTAAAACAGTTAATTGCAACTTCTTTGCATTTGCATCGTCTCATTTAACTTCAACTCTGCGTCAATTCTTTCAATAGCACTTGTTAAATCCCGACTGGAGATGTCCCGCAAAAACACTCATTAATCTTTTCAGTTGCAAGCATTATTAAGAGGGGGTCGCCAATTTTCGACCTTCTCAGATTTTTCTCATTTTTACATATTTTACATATTTACATATTTTCTAGAAATTTTCAAAGTTGGGTGAATGCGGTTTTTGCACATTTCTGTACAAAAATGTAGTAAACAAATGCTTCTACAGACCTGAACAAACGTTTGCACAGGTTCGGCGTATAGATATTAAAACAGTACACACACAGAGGTTCAACTTCAACGGCCGAAACAAAAGATCGATAAAAATTTGGATGGAACCGACAATCTGGCAAGTGACAGACAATTCAGCAATGTTTACCAATGTTTCAATTGCATTACGTTTCAATTGAATTTTAGATTTCAAAATTGTTATTTTTGGCTTTATGAGACAATAGTGTATACAGAATTCATGCAATTTAGCGTTTTTGGTAACTTAAATTTTTGTAACCTAAGCCTATTTTTGTAATTACTGATTTTTGTCGTGTTTATTTATCGTGACAAGACACATTAGCTATTAAATTGAGTAGCTTCGGCTTGTGTTCGGCAATCGGCAAGTGAAAATATAATTAACTGGAAGATAAAGTGTTGGAAAGTACTGGAAAGTAAAGAGCACACAATTGTTAAATTGAAACCAATACGTAAACACAGTAAAACGCACAATCAATCGAAAATAATCGGGGAATTAATTAACTAACAACTTGAACTTGCACTTGCACTTGCATTTGCGTTGCAAGTTGCGCAAGTTGACTTGCAAACTGACCAAAAAGTGTCAAGTTGGCTCAAGGGCTTTCTCCTGCAGTGTTATTAGAGGTCGTCGAAGCTTCTTGGCTATCACCTTAGCATTTTCCTGAACCCGGATTTTGTAGACAAATATTTTCAGAGGTCTCAAGTTCCCAAAGATAAGTCCGGAAACTGGTCTCTGATTGACTGGGAGGTCCGACAACGAATGTGATTTCTGTCGGCATATACTGGATCTTCATTGAAGTAGAATTGAATTCCACGCTACACCAGTGCAGTGCAACTGTACTGCCTGGTAAGCCTTCGCTGCTGTCGTATCGGAGTATGCAGCTAGGCTTTTGACAGCCAGTTGTAGCTCTACTTGCTGTGCTCACAGAAACTTGTGAGCTCACTTGCAGGCGAAACCCTCGTGAAGGAAACTCGTGCGCTTCGGGCACTCGAGCCCTTCACTTGAAACTTCGCCTGCTGGTGTGCATATCTCTGAGAGCACTGCTGGCAGTGCTACAACTTACACTTATGCAAATGAGTTTATGCAAATTAGTTCAGATTCAGACACTTCCCTGTCTGAGCTTCACGTGCTTGGCAGGCAAGACACAACAGAAAGTAACAGGGGTCCAATTTGGGGGGGTATAAGCGTTTATGTTTAATGAGACTGAGAGACTTAATGAAACTTGATGAGACTGTGCCTCCGTAGCTCAGTCGGCAGAGCGTTTGCCTAGTGCGCAAAATGTCGTGGTTTCGAGTCCCACCGGAGGTCCGAATTTTTCCGACCTTCGGTGGTACATGACTTTCTTCTTCTTTCTCATTAACACTTGTGTGTACAATACACGCGTAGAATATAGTGAGCGATCCCCGTTTGGGGCTATGTACACATGTAGGAGTAGTGTGAGACGGGGTTAACCATATAAGGACAGTGTGAGAGGGGGTCAATTCGTGGAGGGACCAGTCGATAACGGGCATAGCATAGTTTTTGCCTTTGCTACATAGAGTGTGCCGCTTGTCATACTCTTATCATTATGTACTCTTGATCTAACTAAAGTTTGATCAACGTTCAGAATACAATTTACAGACTACTACATACATATGTAAAGGATGTGAGAGAGAAAAGCAATAAATGCTGGTGAACTGATCAGTGAAGTGAACAAGGAAGAGTTACGAATGAACATGAACGAATAATTACTATCGTACGTTTGAAAATAGTAATTCTTAAAACGGTATTAACTGTCACTCTCTGAAGTATTGTGTTTGAAAAGTGTCTGTATTTTGACAAATGTTTTGTTTGCATTGCAGAGTAAACAACAACAATGCCCTCGTTAACTATAATGGCATGGCTGTTAGCTAGGAGATCAGGATAAGTTTTAATTTGTTGTTGTTATCTCTCTCAAAGTCCAAAATATAGTATCTGCTAAGTTGTTTTAGATTTACGACAATTGTGTCGGTACGTATCGTATGAAATTTTGAGCGGTGATATTTATGTGGTATTTTGCTATAGAATAGCAAACATATAATATGACGATTCTTCTATACTGCACATATGCTTGAAAGAGGCGTTAGCTCGTCGTTATGTGAAAGGTTGAAATCAGGATCTGAAAGATGTGAAGAAAAGTGTCCAGGGCGGGGATCGAACCGCCGAGCTTTGGTTTAAGAGTAGAACGCTCTACCACTAAGCCACATCCCCGGACGTTGAGACTAGTTTGTTACGCTGGTTTCAACCTTTCTGGGTTGCTGATATTTAACATACTCCCCTTGCTAATTGAAATTCGGCCTCGAATTTCCAGGAATTGCAGGTCGGTCCTCAAATCCAAGTACCATGTGGTCTAAGGGCGGCTCCCCGGCTGCCTCCTAACCCGAGGCCATATCATACTTCATTCTTCTTCAAAGCCGGGAGCCTTTCAATCAAATCACACAAGAACCATATATATATTAACCCTTAGCACCACGAGGACCACCATGAACCAAACCAACTACAGGACCTGCAATTCCACCATTCCCAGGCATCTTAAACGACTTCATCTCTTCAGAGCGGTAAGGACACGGCACGGTCGCCAAATGTGAAAGGTTGAAATCAGGATCTGAAAGATGTGAAGAAAAGTGTCCAGGGCGGGGATCGAACCGCCGAGCTTTGGTTTAAGAGTAGAACGCTCTACCACTAAGCCACATCCCCGGACGTTGAGACTAGTTTGTTACGCTGGTTTCAACCTTTCTGGGTTGCTGATATTTAACAGTTAAACGGACATATTGTCTACAGACATATTGTTTAACTTTCGAGATGCGACTTGGCTGAAGTGCCAATGCTGGTGAACCAAGAGATACCAAGGGAAAGCGTAATACAATGGGAGGCATCAGACACCGAGTACCGTTGAAATCCAGGCGAAGTTTGGAAGTTCAACAGCATTTATTTTAATGTAAAATTAACAGCCCCCGTGTCAAGAAGAGGCCAAATAATCTACCACCTTTAGAGATGAAAGTAACGAATTGATCCAGTCGGGGTCCGGGGAGCAAACAACGACCCTTCAGCACTGCGGAGTGTCAGCAGCACAGCACAGGACAATCACTTCCGTATCAGGCCTCTTTCCTATATCTACTTACTTTACAATACAAAATGTGACATAGTATGGAGTATGGACATTGCAAAATAATATTATATGTAAATTAGACTATTTTTTGCAAAATCAATTACACATTGAGATCTGAGATTTTTTAGACTGTGAAATAGTGATTACAAAGTAATAAACCTAATATAGGAAAATACGCAGACTCTTTTATTGAGCTTGGTCTTTAAATCCAGCAGAACGTCGGGACGCTTAAAAAACTACAGCCGCGTACAGCCTTCATATCGGCCAGACAGCAACGCAAAGCTCATTCCTAAGCAGGATTTTATGTTTTAGGATGCGCCTTGAATATTTCTAAGCAGATATGTACTGCTTAATACTTTTAAAATAATAAATGGCTAATGGTAATGTAGTAGTAATACTTTGTAGAGAAGCACTTAGGTTGTGATTCCTTTTGGAGGCATGAACTTTGAACCATGATTGCTCATTCATTACTTGTAGTTAAGAAGCCATCTTTATGTCAAAATGAAGTGTAATGCTTTTCTAGCAAACAAAATTAATCTAATTTTGGAGTTTGAAAAAATTTTAACGGAAGAAGTGCAATATTTCAGATTTTTTGTAGACGGAACTAACTTTTTTGAGAAACATTGATTATATCATTTGATACCTCTATTAAACATGTACCTGAGGACCCTTTTTTAGTTGTTATAAAATAGCTCTTCGTAATTGAGAAATTAGCAAAAGGGTACGCACAACCTGGCTTTTGCCTACTTTTCCCAACTTTGGTAAGCGACCACTCAAGCTAGAAAGTAGCAATCGGGGCAAATAAAATAGGGTCCCGGGGTATTTTTGTGTAAACCGCATCTGCTAAGTAGCAACCCTGTAGCGTGCATACTAAATGCTCCACAACCGCTGGTAAAAACTTGGTCGTGGTTACGTAAGAACTAATTTTTTACGATAGCTGCTGTGAAGTTTGGTCCTATGTGTTGTATAATTCTCGAAATAAAAGACCGGACTTCGTATAATTTGGAAAACTAGGTGCAGGTTCGGGTCCAAGGTGTGTGATGCTAAAAACGTTACATTGCGTTTGCTCCTCCACTTAAGAAAGGTTACAAAGTGAACTTTACTGTAAACGAGATTAAAATCGTATAGAAACCAAACAAACGGTTAGGCAAAACTGACGTGAATTGTCACAAATTAATCAATACAAGAAATAAAGTTCAAAGTGTGAAAAACATGTCAAAGCATAGTGTACGCTAATGGCGGATCCCACACACTAGCCGACTCCAACCCCCAACTTCAACTGCCTGACAATCCCAACACAACTGAACTGAACCGGTTTTCAACAAGAACTTATATAGTACAAGGTAATCAATAAAGCTAACCTTACACACTAGTGAAAAATGATTGATTGTTTGTCGAGTTAAAGTGTAATTTTGAACATCTGTCATTCTAAATACTAATATTATTACCACAATTATATCACAGAACTACAGTATAACTATGTTTATACATGTACTGCCAACTTCACAATTGTAAATTAAATTACTGTAGAAATACTGTAGAATTACCGTAGAAGTCTATAGATTACTGTAAATTTAGAGTGTTAGACTTAGGCTTAACTCATCTGACTGACTGATATTCCACAAAATACCCCCCCTTTGCCGCCGTCCGCCCCGGCGCGGCGTTCCCAGAAAGGAGATAAAACGAGAAACTACAAAAGTTAGTGATAAAACAAAAATGTTTCAAACATGACGGAAAAGGGTAAAACGTGGACCCTCACTGGTCTCACGAGTGGGACTCCCACTGACAGACAGGTGCCACTGGCACGACTTACTTTGACAACTTTGACTACAACTATACTGGGCCCTTACAGACTACTGACTCATGGAGTACTACGACTCGACTACAACAACGACTTTGACTACTTACGTAACTTAAAAATTTTCGGCTGTCACCGAGACAATACGACAAGACGACAACAAACCGGGACACCACCAAGGAGACGGCGACCAGAGGGAGTGTACCGGGAACATCAATCAGTCATTCCCAACCCAACAGAAAATTTTGCTCCGGAAGTGACAAACACACCTAGTTATATAAAAACAATACAAAATCATTAAGGAAAGACAATAAAAGCAGTAAAGGACGACAGACAAGTATGAATCAAACAAAATACAACCGGTCCTAGTGTCTCTAGGAGTGTAAAGGAGGGGACCAAACATTCAGTGCCAGCGGCATCATACAGTCAGAGTTCATCCAGCAACAACCTAACGAGGCCGGAGCAGTCCACAGGCAGAAGATAGAAAACAGGTGTAGACGGGCCAACCGGAACAAAGACAGTCCGGAAGAATCACGACCCAAACGGCCGTCACGCCCGCTGAGCCCCAAGGCTACACAGCCAAATACCGGAAGTCACCGGAAAAGTCACAGGAAAAGTCAAGGAAAAGAATCAGCTCCGGGAGTGGCACCGGAGCAAATCACAGGGCTCCCATATCTGCACCGGATAATAAGCACCGAAAACTGTCCGGCAGCAGCCGGACAAACAGTCAATGGGCGGCTGTAGACACTGACCGCACAGCCCGCAAAGCTTCCGACCCAGCCGGCAGAATGCATAAAGAAACCGACACCACGTCCACCGCTGGCAGCAGCACATCAGGGGACACTCCTAGGCACAACAGCTAGAGGGGGCGGGGACGGACCAGACACAACCAAACGAACAACCTACAATACAAAAGAAAAAATA
>JASAND010004449.1:0-41708 GCA_030248195.1 Trissonchulus latispiculum
ATAGTGTAATATAAGGCCTTTTCTATTTCTGTAAATGCACGTTGACTATTATTAAACTCTGGAAAATCCACTTTCCTGTTTACGTTTCATTTGAATTAGGCTGACCAGTCCACTGAGTAGAATGAATAGGCCACCTTTTTGGGACACACCAATTTTCCGTTCAAACGTCTATGCGCACACAATTTGTGAGAATGCAGTGCACATATATGGGAAAGACTCGGCAAAGAGGGGGGCAGTTAAAGTTGATATATATTAACTAGAGACCAAATTAGTAAATAATTAAATAAAACTAATTATTACAGTTTGTTCAAGTTTCGTGATGTCTAATCTTACACTTACGTTTTCGTCATTTTTCCAGTTGTTTGCATCATGTTCACCCTTTTTCCTCTCCCAAACTCTGCAACTGTTGTTGACATTAAGTTTAAAGACGTGGACTTCATTGCTCAGTGCAATGACTATTTGATTCAGTGTACTGTTTCTGATTGTTAGAATCGGTTGATGTCTGGGTTAGAACTGGAGACTGCATCTCTTGGGGGTTGAAAGGGTGGGAAATTCCCTTATTTTTGTGGGACTAAAAATCGCCTTCCTGCGGTGGTTGCTTGTGCTATAGAGCACCTTGGCCCACCGCAGGCTGTCTTGGTGGGAAACCACCACCTTGTCAGAGATGCATGCTCCGGTTTTAACCCATTTGATTCAGGTTATCGCGTCTTTTTCTGTTGGATTACTGAAATTAAGGCTGGTATTGCCTGATTACTGAGTATTCTGTTTACGTTCAGTGGTTGTGGAACTTTAAATAAATTGACTTTATGCGATATTGAATCATGGGTTGCTCACGGCCATTCGCAGTTCAGTCCTGTGGCGCTGCTCCAGCGCTACAAACGTGGCGCTGCGAGTAGGGTCGATCTGACGTTGTGACTTTCCGTTTTCTTCTTTGCTGTTTTGCTGCTCCTTTCCTTACTACGCGGCTTTGTCCAGCCAGTCTTTGCCAGTCAATTCCCAGTCTCACCTGATCTCCTCCTGTGGACTTTGGACTTGAACTAATTGTAACGGTATTGTCGTTTGTCATCTTTGTTTTCCACTGTCCAGTTTACTGAGTAGTTTGCTGTTGTGAGTCAAGGGGTGCATTTAAATCTGAAAATCTGAAAATTTGTCTGGCCTGGTCAGCCTTAACTGTTTTTCTTTTGTGCTTGTTCTTGTGGTTTTGGGCACCTAGACTTTGCAACTTAACTAATTGGGGCTTGACTGCAGTCGTACTTCTTACATTGGTTTTGGGCTTACACTGTCGTTTAGAATTTAGGTCGTCAAACTACAGTTAATCACTTAGGTAACGAATTCCGTTAACTAGAACCTAGCTAATCTTGGCTTAAAACATGGCTCAGCCACAGAGTGTTTCATCGAGCACTCAAGCAGATCCGACAGCAAGTGTTGTCGGTACAGTAACGGGAATCGGCATGCCTCCGGGCGCGTTTCACGGCAGACCCGGTGAAAATTTCGAAAAGTGGCTACGGTCGTTTGAGCGATATGTCGCTGCAAACGCGATAACGTCCTCAACCAGAAAGGCAGACATTTTGCCTTCATATTTGAAAAATGCTGCCGAAATTGTGTATAACGGTCTGAGTCAGGCTGTGCGCGCTGACTATTCTCAGTTGTTGCAGGCTCTTAGAGCCCAGTTTTCTACTCGGTTTACTGCCGATTTGGCTGCTGATCTCCTGATGAACAGAAAGCAAGGTGAAGCCGAACCGGTAAGTGACTATGCTTTTGACGTACAGCGGCTGGTGGGAGAAGCTTTTCATGGCCTGGACGCTGCAGCTCAAGACACGCTGAAACGTAAGCATTTTGTTAGAGGTCTGTTACCTAGGCTGTTTCAGTTTGTCACTTCTCCTCAAGAACCTCCCACGTTTGATGAGGCTGTCTCCCGTGCTCGATCACAGGAAGCTAGAGATCACTTCCTGTATAACACAGCCCCTTGGCTTGATCGGAGCACAGGCAGTCGTGGGCACGCCAGTGCATATGGCTATGGCAGTACTCACAGGCGGTACCGAAACCGGTCTCGGGACCGAAATCCTAGGTATTCGGATGCCCAACACCGTCGTCACGACGACAGGCTGCCCCGCCAGGCACATCACGTCCATGCTGCAGTGCCATCACCGCAACCTGCTCCTGTGAACGCCGCTGCCGCTGTCACGCAAGACGATCTAAGGAATTTGGAAAGCAGGTTAGTTCAGTTATTCCAGTCCCAACAAGCGCAGCAGAGTACGACTCCTCGCGCTCAGGTTCAGACGCCCTCGGGACGAACCGATGGCGGTCCCCGCTGCTACGAATGTGGTGAATTGGGCCATATCCGTAGCAACTGTCCTCGCCGCAGTCGTCGTGGACCAGATCCTCCGCGTGGTCCCAGGTTTACCAACGCTGACAGACGACAAGGTCCAGGGCCTGCGCGTCAGCTGTCTCGTGGTACTCACGCCTACTCCGGTCCACGGCCGACGCCAGGCGGATTTGATCAGCAGTATCCATTTTATGCCTACGAGTCAGCGGCTTCTGATGAAGATGAACCTCATTCCTCGTACTACCGTGAAGCAGAGCGGCCGACTGCTCCCGTTGCATTCGCCGGTCCGTCGCGTCGGGAGTATACCAACTGTGCTGAAGAAGTGGAGTCGCTGCGGGAACAGGTAAGACGCTTGCAGGAACGGGATGACTTGCGGGCTGCAGTCGCTATCCAGTGCGATTTGGTCAACAGCGCTGCTCCTGCTCAGCTGGTCGATGCTGCCTGTCAAACCTATGATGGAAGCAAAGCTGTCAGTACATTGAGTTTGAAACCCGAACTGCAGAGGCGTGCGCCTCCAGGTTCACCCAGCTGGCGTATGTTTACGCTCGCCATTTTGTTGTTCGTCAGCCTCTGCGGATTGCCGACAGCTCTTGCAGCGGACACGTCTGGTCCAACTCCAGATTTTCTTGCTGGCGAACTACGCCGAATCGGTACAGTGGTACACACTGGCGTTGGCATTGTCTTGGAGCCTGCGGGCTTGGTGCTGGTGCCAGACAGCGTCAGGTACTTTCCGGTCATTGTGCACACTAATATCAGCAACCTGTTGGGAACGCGACGAAGGATGGATGGAGACTATCGGACCAATCAACGTTGTCATCTACATCCCGTGTACCAGAAGCTACGGTCGGCGATACAAAGCACCGCTGCTGCCTACTCAGGTCTGTTGGACTCCTCCTATTACACTGAACTGATCAAGACTATTTGTGCTCGACAACAGTCGCTGTGCCGTTCCGAAGCTGACGTTACCGTAGGTCCTCAGCGGGAAAAACGACAATTGGGTCTACTTGCAGCTGGTCTTTTAGGGCTAGGAGGCGCTGGCCTCGGCATTGCAAACAGTGTCTACCTTGGGAAACTGTCGAATGAAGTTGGTGCTTTACATACGGCGGTGGAGATGCTTCAAGATCAGGCGTACTATCGCACTCAGGCGCTTCAGGAGATTGAAGTTGCGAATCGGAAGCTGTATACATTCGTGCACCAATCCGTTGGTGAACTTCATGATGCTCTGGAACGGTTGGATTGTGCAACTGAGGTATCAGTGTCTGACATCGAAGGTACCCGACGGTCATATCCTCAGAACGGCGCTAACGAATTTAGTAAAGCTGGGGTCGAACCGGGGAACGGTAAGAGTGGGGGTGAGGCCCCGGGGGTGGGGGGGGCGGGGGGGGGCTGGGGGCGCCCCCCCGGGGGGGGGGAGTGGGGGGGCTCGGGGGATGAGGAATGGGGGGGGCCGAAAAGCCGGGCCAGGGGGGGGGGGGCGGGGGCGGGCGGTACGTGTAACCACTAGCGGCCTGATGTCCGCACAAACGAGTCGTCAGTCCTGTTATCTATGAGTTGGCCTCTTCTCACCACTCTACAGGGCAAAAGATAGCTGTTCCATCACATGGCGTGCTCTGGATTGAGCATCGTAGTTACTCCCTTGTAACTATAGGAACTCGGATTGCCACTAATACCTTACGTGACACCCAGATGGTCAATGTGATGCTGGGCTTATCTCGCCATTGATCTCCCATTTGGTGGCATACCTCCAGTTGATTGGACGGCATTGGAAGCTGCTTCGACAGCCATGAAATCTGCCGAAGACTATCGGATGGTAATGCCCGAGAATGGGCTTCCTCGCCATGGGACTCCCTGGAAGAGTCCATCTGGGTTTTCTCTCTTCCTGGTTGCGTGGTTGTTTGCATCTTCTTGTTATTTTTCTGTTGGTGTTGTCGGAAAGGTCACTGGGCCGCAGCCGACCACCTTCCGTTTCCCTTTCGTCGCAAACGGTCCCAGTCCGCTGCCACTGTCGTCCGCCCACCGTCTGAATCCGAAGAAACCAGTGAGATGGTGGAGATGGTGCCAGTCACACCCATAAGAACGCGGAATCGACGTTCTCGGTCCCAGGGACCAGATTCCTCTCCGCCTTTTCCTCCTGTCTTGTTTTTCTTGTGTGTACCCTTTTGCCAATCCCGCAGACCCTTCGGTGGCCCTGCTTTTTCTCCCTATTTCTTCCTGTGCCTTCCTCAAAAGTGTAGGCAAGGGGGTTTTTGTAGATAGTACCCTTCGATGACAATAATTGCGATTATCAAGGCATACATGTCCCAACACTTGTGGACACCGGAGTATACATTGGCGAGAGATTTGAGCTTCTGCCGCATGTTATCAAGGTAAGTCACATATAGTTGACGGTCAGATTGTTTACGTTTTCACGATGCGACAAAACTACCCACGACCCTACAAAGTGGACTTACAAGTGACGTTATTGTTGAGTGCTTTGGAGCATTGGGCGGTGGCGATGCTTGGTTCTCAAATGACCGATTCAGGCGTACCTATCGCGACTCAGGCGCTTCAGGAGATTGCAAAGTTGTCTTGTGTATATCGACGAAGTTGTATCCGAACATTCGTGCACCAATCCGTTGGTGAACTTCATGATGCTCTGGAACGGTTGGATTGTGCAACTGAGGTATCAGTCTCTGACATCGAAGGTACCCTGACGGTTCATATCCTCAGAACGGCGCTAACGAATTTAGTAAATGCTGTCGTTCATTCAGCAACTACTGGCGAACGTAATTATGCCATCACCGAACTAGAAGCGCTCGCAGTTGTCTGGGCAGTAAAGAAGTGCCATCACTACATCTATGATTTTCAGGTTACGATTGTTACCGATCATAGTGCCCTCAAATGGTTGCTTGAAAAAGAACATGAATCTGAACGCCTGCGTCGCTGGGCGCTTAAATTGGCGGTATATAAACCAACCATCTTGCACCGTAGGGGAAAGAAGCATGCCAATGCTGATGCTTTATCCAGGAATCCCATCGAACTGGTGGCTCTACTCGTTGACTCCTCATTTTTCGCAGCACAAAAGGACGATTCCGATTTTTCGATGATCTATGAGTATAAGAAGGATGGAACTGTTCCCACCAACGATCTTTTGGCTCGTCGTACAGTGGCTGAAGCAGCATCATATGTAATTGATGGTGACATTCTGTACCACATCTATTCCTATTGCAGACATATCAAAGATTATTGGCAACAACTGGCAGTCCCAGCGCGTTATCGAAGCGAAGTGCTGAAAGAGCTCCATGACAGCTCCCTGGCGGCTCATGCTGGCGCGAAACGGACTTATCGAAGAGTGCTTGAAAAATACTACTGGCCAGGGATGTACACGGCTGTTCAAGATTGGTGCAGGAAGTGTGAAGTTTGTCGCAGACGTACTATCCCAACTCCTGCCTATAAGGAGCCATTAACGCCAATCCCTGTGGTTGGACGGCCTTTTCATCGCATGGGTGTCGACATCCTTGGGCCTCTAACAGTTTCACAGTCTGGCAACCGATACATTGTTGTCTTCACCGACTATTTCACGAAATGGGTCGAAGCCTTCGCCCTACCAAATCAGCAAGCGATTACTGTAGCTAATGTCTTCTTTGAACACATTATTTGCAGGTACGGTGCTCCGAACGAGTTATTATCTGATCGCGGCACGAATTTCACGTCAGAGCTCATGCAAGAACTGTGCGCTGTCATGCGAGTACGGAAGGTATACACGACGGCATATCATCCTCAATGCAATGGCTTAACCGAGCGGTTCAATCGCACTCTCTGTGACATGCTGGCGAAATTGATCGACCACGACGACGAGTGGGAAAGCTACCTCAACCCAGTTCTATTTGCCTACAGGTCTTCCACTCACGATGCTACCGGCCACAGCCCCTACTACTTGATGTTTGGTCGGGATCCTCGACTCCCATCGGCTACGTATGAGCCCGGCACAACCCAGTTCATTGGCACCGACAACTATTTGGTCACTATGACGAGTGCCCTCCAAGAGGCTTGGCAACTGGCTCTCGATAACATTAGTCGAGCCCAAGAACAGTATACACGCTACTATGACCAGAACGCTCGCCATCAGAACATCAAAGTGGGTGACCGTGTAATGCTCCGACGTCCACCTGGTCCTGGTCATAAGCTTCACAGCAAGTGGGTTGGAGCATACCGAGTTATAGAAGTCAAAGAGCCCGATGTGACATTGCTATCGATTGACAATCCTGATGAGGACCCCTTCGTTGTCCACAAGAATAAAACTGTTCCCGTCCCTGAATCCCATGTACCACGCCTACCTGAAGATCGGCCTACCTCCAGCCTGTCCTCAGGCGACGAAGCTTCCACCGAGTACTGATCCCTAATGTTGCCGATGTATATAGTAGTGCTGTGTATATAGATTGTGGTTACGGTAGTTAGTTGTAACATGCTAATCAGTCACAGTAGTTTCAAACTTTAACTTCAGTTGACACATCTTTGGAATTAACTGATTCTGCAATGCTTGATGGTCTTTGGGCTCGTTGGTGCGGAATCGTTAACGTCCACTATCTTAAATTAAAACTTTATCCACTACTGTGACTGGTTTCGTTGTATATACTCATTTGTGTATTACTACTATTGATACTGCTGTTTAACGTCTTGGTGTTCATCTGCTCTGTCTGTGAAGTTATGATTATTTGTATTGTCTGACAATAAAAGGAAATGGTTGACCCGTTTAAATTAATTTGTATAGGTATAGGTATAATGTAATTAAGTATAGGTATAGGCTAGGACTAGGCTCTTAGGTAAGGGTTATTTAACGCGTTTTTATATTTTTTGCTGATTCGCTGCACAGTAATGCTTTTCCTTGCTTGCTTCGACTAACTTATTTTATTTTCCTTGCTTAACTTCGCTTATGCTTTTCCTATTTTTGTTTTCAGATGCTGCACTTAAACCACTTGGTTGCCTTTCAAGGCCGGCGAGATCTCTTTTCAAATATGTTTTCGGTCGTCTTCTCTGTCCTCGGCGCCGTTGTTTCCAGTGTTGAGCAGGCGTACCAGTATGTACGCGTTAGTTTGTTCGAAGACGACGACGCCCAAGAAGCTATTTTAGAATCGGGTGAGAACCCAGTACAGTGCCAGCAGCTTGGCCGAAGTGCTAAACAGTCCCTCAGTAAGTGGAAGTCAGTGCGCCTGTTCGTCTTGGAAGGCCTACTGTTCCGGAAGTTTAGCGCAGACAATCCATCCGCCAAGGCCGCCCTCCTCCAGACCGGATCAAAGCTGCTCTGTGAGGCCACGTTTGATAGATACTGGGGCGTCGGGCTTCAGAAATCGGACTTGTTGACTTGGCGCGGTCGCTATTACCCTGGGCGTAATGCCATGGGTCAGCTGTTGATGAAAGTGAGGTCTGTCCTCAGTGGACAGCGTAAGCTTCCGCGTATATTAGTTATTATGGATTCCCAGGGGCGTGAGGTGCCGCCGCACCCAGATGTTCAGTTGATTTTTGTCCCTGGCGTAAAACTTCAGTTCCTCTGTAAGCTAGCGGCAGCGGTTGCCCATCCTCTGATTGAAATCTGTGTAGTAATCGGTGGCACAAATAATCTGCCCCGAAGTCGCGTGCACCGAGCACCCGACGGTGCTCTTGAACCTGTGAAGCCACAACGGGTTCTTCTACAGTTTTACCGAGGCATTCGTACGTTTCTCCAATCTACTCCCCCGGAAACTAAACTCTTTGTTGGTGAAATCCTTCCTCGATTCAATGACCGTCATTGCTTCCGCTCCAATAAGCGCAGCCGCATGCAGCAGGCTGTTGTTAAAGTAAACCGGGGTCTGAAACCTCTCACTGAGGATCCCGTCACTACAGGTGGTCGAGTCACCCTTCTGCCTTTGTACGATCAATTCAACGACCGATCACTCTTCAAAACTAAACCTCATGACCCTTCAGCTTATGATTTGCATCTTAGCCGCTTGGGTGCACGGCGCATGCTTGACTGTATTCTATCCCATGTTCACTAGCAACTAACGTGTTTGTCTTTTTCGTTTTTTTTGTTCGCCGGGGCGTCGAACCTTGAGTGGGGGCACATGTAATATAAGGCCTTTTCTATTTCTGTAAATGCACGTTGACTATTATTAAACTCTGGAAAATCCACTTTCCTGTTTACGTTTCATTTGAATTAGGCTGACCAGTCCACTGAGTAGAATGAATAGGCCACCTTTTTGGGACACACCAATTTTCCGTTCAAACGTCTATGCGCACACAATTTGTGAGAATGCAGTGCACATATATGGGAAAGACTCGGCAAAGAGGGGGGCAGTTAAAGTTGATATATATTAACTAGAGACCAAATTAGTAAATAATTAAATAAAACTAATTATTACAGTTTGTTCAAGTTTCGTGATGTCTAATCTTACACTTACGTTTTCGTCATTTTTCCAGTTGTTTGCATCATGTTCACCCTTTTTCCTCTCCCAAACTCTGCAACTGTTGTTGACATTAAGTTTAAAGACGTGGACTTCATTGCTCAGTGCAATGACTATTTGATTCAGTGTACTGTTTCTGATTGTTAGAATCGGTTGATGTCTGGGTTAGAACTGGAGACTGCATCTCTTGGGGGTTGAAAGGGTGGGAAATTCCCTTATTTTTGTGGGACTAAAAATCGCCTTCCTGCGGTGGTTGCTTGTGCTATAGAGCACCTTGGCCCACCGCAGGCTGTCTTGGTGGGAAACCACCACCTTGTCAGAGATGCATGCTCCGGTTTTAACCCATTTGATTCAGGTTATCGCGTCTTTTTCTGTTGGATTACTGAAATTAAGGCTGGTATTGCCTGATTACTGAGTATTCTGTTTACGTTCAGTGGTTGTGGAACTTTAAATAAATTGACTTTATGCGATATTGAATCATGGGTTGCTCACGGCCATTCGCAGTTCAGTCCTGTGGCGCTGCTCCAGCGCTACAATAGGAAATAAATGTAAAAATAGCATATTAAGTAATAACAAGAGTACATAATACATAAGGGTATGACAAGCGTCATACGCTATGTATTATCAGCTCGCTACATCCTCTGCACGCTATCGGCTGACCCCGTACCTAAATCAGGCCCCCCCTTGACCCCGCCCCTATACATGTACGGGGTCCAAACGGGGGATCGGGGTCTATGTTAGTATACTTACATTTTAAACTTGACGGGGTCCCAATTTGTGTATGGGGTCTAAGCTTGTATGATTTACACATCTGTGTACAAAATATACATACACGAGCCCGATCCCCCGCTTGGACCCCGTACATGTATAGGGACGGGGTGAGGGGGGCCTGATTTAGGTACGGGGTCAGCCGATAGCCGCATCGGATGTAGCGAGCTCATAATACATAGAGTATTGTCATACTCTTACTTAATAACAATTTAATTTAAACAATTTAATCTTAAACAAACTTTATTGTATATACATTACTTTTAACCTCTCCTATTTGTCTCTCGAAGTATTATAAACGCAGTCTGAATAAACCAATAGATACAATAAATTAATGGCCCACTCACCTCACCATTGAAAACATTTGAATGAAATCTATTTCGGTAGGTAATTCGAGAACGGTATATCGAGCTGTAGCGAAGTAACTGTGAAAAACAGCAATGATACTAGTTATTGATACAATGTTTGATATAAATTATACAACAGATTAATATTTTTCAAATCAATAAAAGTGGAAGTGGAATAAAAGCTTCTAGTTTCAAGTATTCTCAGTAAAAATTTGGTGTTTTTACTTCCATTTATATCAGTTTTCCCTTTGGCCCGAAAACAGCCCGGAAAAAAATCCGGGCCTGTTTCGGGACGGGCCCGAAAAAAATCCGGGCGCGGGCCGATCCGGTCGAATCTAGGCTCGGCCCAGGCCCGGCCCGGGGCCCGAGCCCAAAACAGGCCCGGATGACAACACTAGCATTGCCTGCTTAGTGTTTGGTTGACTTTAGACTATCAAGCAAGAGGCTGCTAAAAATCTCATCACGATAGTTGAAAAAATATATACTTTATGGTTTATGGTAGTTATCTTAAAAGTGATTTCGTTCAAGATAGAAAGAATCCTCCATTATGTTCCACGCTGCCCATAACAAAATCAATAGAAAGGAAATCAGCTTTCGAATAGCACAGCACCACACGAAGCTTGGCCCGCCCAACTACTGCAGCCGATGAATGGCAATTGTCTTACAGGCAGGCTATTGAGTTTCAGCCATCTTAGGCACTATTGGCATGCGAGGGGATGCTCACACACTCTTGGTAGCAAACGAAATAGGTTGACCGGACGTGTTTACAATAACCGTACGCCAGTGACTTGCGGGCGTTTTCTGCTCTTGACAGTCATTTTTCCGACTCTTGTTCGCAGAGAGGTCCCTCCCAGCTCTTAAAACTGCTATTGTTAAGTCAACATTAATCAAAAAAGACCTAGAATATTTTTGTTTCCTTCTCCAAGGTACTAAGGCTTTAATGTCCCTTCGAGTAAATAAAATAATGGCGAGCATCTTAACAAAATTGGTCCACCCCGTGTCCCTGTGTTTTTTATTTGCTCAAAAAAGTGCGCAATGACACACTTTTTCTCTGAATTTAGCAACAACTTTTGTGCTTGTGCGCACGCGTGAGCACTTTTTTCCAGACACAGAAAAAGTAAATTGCTAAAATTAATCACTGAAAATTTACAAAAGTGCTCGTAGATTTTTGAAGAATTTTTGCAGCATCTGTAGGCACCGGTTCCCAGGCCACCGTTGCGTAGTTTGTGGGTTTGTGCTCCCATTCATTTACATAGTTTTTAGTACGTAGCTTTTGTGTAAAACATAGTCTGAACATTCTAGAAACAGGCAAATGCTAATACTTACGAAACCGCAATTTTAGCTAATTATTGTATCTTTCGGCTATGCCCACTTTTTCTACAAATTGCGCAAAATATTTTGGGGCAGTGCGCAGGAGAGCGCAAAAGTGTTCGAGCAAAACAAAAACACTGCCGTGTCCTGCTCCTTATTTCCAAAGTTGGCTGTGACCTGAGCGGATTTGCTTGAGTCGTGTCGTGACCTCTCTTTCCGACGTATTTTTAAGACGCCTGCAGCTACGGATTTTTCAGTTAGCGGCGAGCAAATCATATTAGCATTGTGTTCTTACTAGCGCGAGAGGTTATATTAACAGACACATATATATATATATATATATATATATATATATATATATATATATATATATATATATATATATATATATATATATATATATATTATATATATATATATAATATGTGGTGTAGGAAACCGGAGAGAGCGGTTCATAACAGAGAACAGCCATAAAGTTCTTCTTCATAGTCCGACCTTCATTGCATTCTTCGGCGTTTGCCGTTACCGAATGCCCCTACCACATGACCACCAAATTTACTACTTATCTACATAAACACCAATTTTGGCTTTCTGCAGTAAACAGTACCACTAATTATGCATACAGTGATATACAGATAAACGCAACATTCAAGTACGACGACACATAATAACAGAATCACCAATCTGATAAAGAAAAGACAAATACCGGTCTTAACAAATAGGTAATCCAGTTTAAGTATTTTCTATTCTCTTGACCTATTCAGAACTCACTCTTGAAAGATCCCTTATATTGGCAACAAATATCAATCAAATTATTCTTATCTTCGAGCCCAACAAATCACAACTTTTGCAAGGAGTAAATGGTAATAACTATTAAGGAAAAGGATTATACAGCCCACAACTCGCCGGCTTATAATTTCAATGTCAATATTGCAGTATTGCACTGTGAAATGCCTCTATATTCTACAAAACTACTGTACAAGTACAAGCGACAAATGAATAACGTGTGATGTTCGTACAGATTTCACCACAAAAGTGCTTCAGGATGACAAACATCAAACTGCTTGTTGAATATGATACAACAAGTCTAGACTATAAGTAAAAGTATATAATACTAAAAACTCATGCAAGTAGGGAAACTACCTAACTGCAATCAATGCCTTTACTTAATCCTAGGATTAAGCTGGCGTCAACAGCAGCCAGTGTACGAACGAACAACACGAAACTGATACCACCAAATACAGAAAACAAAACAGTGCTGGACCAAATAATAATAAATGAACAAGTTTGTATAGGCTAATTTTTATAATAACTGTAAATAGGCTGGAATAGATACGACAGTGAACTAACTGCCAGTTTTGGCAATCAATTCAACAATGACAATATATCTAATTTAGATTGGATTACATTACAAGGAACAAGTACAAAGCGTTTCACATAAACAGTATATACTGTTGTTGCATTCTTTTTATAGGATTATAGGATAGATAGGTAGGTACTGTTATAGTTCCTCTTTTTACTGTCCGACCTAACCCCAGTTGGCAGCTGACGGACCCGTTACAACCTCATCCACCACGTTGACACAGACCCCCAATTGGGTGTCCTCCATCACCACAACATCGTAGGCTTCCTGATACTTGGACAGAAGCTGATCATACTCAGTGCCCAGAAAGCCTACTCTAAGGATGTTGGCATCCGGACCCACAAACTGCTCATGTATATTCAGATCATCCATACTGCAGCCCATCAGGAGGACGTTGCGTCGTCGCTGAAGGGAGCCCAGGTGATCCGGATCCATTTTGGTATCCATCGAAACCATTCCCTTGTTCTTTGGATCAACCATTGTTCCCTGATATCCGATCACTTGACCGCCCTGAAACAGTGAAACAGAAGAAACAACATAAACGCTATAAAATATAAACAAAAATCCCAAGAGTATAGAAATGCTAGACAAAACAGCTGGTGTTACGTAACTGTTTACGTATGCGTACTTAGTTTTCGCATAAAATTTTGACTTCAACATTTACAGGTTTATGCGGTTTATGGTTTGACTTCAACATTTTACGCTATTTACAGGTTCGGCAATGAAAATAAAGTAACATCTTTTGCTAGAGAAAATCATTTATTTAATGTCACATTTACACCTATATGCGCTTTTCCTAGCAAATTAAAAGTATCCGGGAGCAGCCCTAAACGTAAGTTGACGCATTTAATCAACAGAACGCTTTGTTCCAGTTTTTTCGAACAGCAGTCTGCAATGCTGTATGTGAAAGTTGAAACCAATTTCTACGACGTTCCAGCAAAAGTAACAGTATCTGAACAAAGCAGGGCAAACTGGATCACTGTACTGCGACTAGTTATATCTAGAACTTCCTGCAACAAGAGTCTTGTCTGGATTTCAGATTTTGTACTCAAAAGTTAAGTGTTTATATCACAGTTAAGTTAAAAAGCTAGCCCGAGAAAAACAAAAGCTTGTGATTTTGAATGAGCGGCAATCTTAGCTCAAAGCCGAGTTGAAAAAGTTTTAGCTGCTTATTTAATTACGTACAAAATGACCAACATTCAAATTAATAGATCTATTGACCTAGGAGCTAGAGTTCTGCTTGCTTGGTCGGATAATTAATGAAGAACGGTTTTCAAGCTGGACCAACCTGTTTTGTGTAAAAAGATTAGCTAAAAGACTACACAAATAAAAGGCGGAACAGACGGAAGCATATTTGTAGACGAGTCAATTTTGAAAGACAAAGAAGTAAACAAGAAAGAAATGATGTTCAGGACTTCAGCATGAATAATAATACCCAAACAGGAAAAACGACTATGAAAGGCTGATGCATAAAGTACAACAATTTGGAGTGACGTACGCATAAGATATTTACTAAAACGCTCAAAAATGTTGAGTATGATCAGAATAGGAAGGATAGATGAATGCGGGGTAAACTAACAAGTAGTCGAATTCTGCTGCCCTTTGTGTGGAACTGTTAGAAACTGCTCACACACTGTGCCAAAGTAAAAGCAAAGGCATGTCAACGAGCTAATTTGATTTTTCGAGTGTTTTCATGTAAAGATAGGATATTTCTCAAAAATATGTATGTAACATACATACGCCCTATTTTGGAATATGCAACCCAAGTTTGGAGTCCTCGCTACTTAAAAGATATACACTTAATTGAATCCGTGCAGCGTTCGTTTACAAAAAGAATTCCTGGTCTGAGAGACCTAGATTATCATACGAGACTTACAATTCTGGAGCTGGATAGCTTGGAAATGCGTAGGCTTGTATATGACTTGTGTTTGTTATATAAAATAGTGTACGGTATTGAAGATATCCGTTTTGAATCTATGTTTGCGTATGCTAATATTGCAAGTGCTAGGGGCCATAATTTGCGTCTTGATATCAGAAGAGTAAACAGGGTGCAAACACAATTTCTCTATAACCATAGAGTTTGTGCCATTTGGAATAGCTTGCCACAGGAAATTGTCGAGTCATCTTCTTTTCACATTTTTAAAAGGAAGCTGTTAAATTATAAGGATCAACTAGATTATTTCATCCGAGGGTAAAGTATACAATAAGACTATTTTATTCTAGCAAGGTTAAAACTAACATTTTATTTATTTTTTGCATTTGAGTTCGTAAGTTGGGCGCACCTAGGTGGTTCTAAAAATTAACCATGTGCGCTCTGTATCAGCCCCCACAGCGAGTACTTTAATTATGGAATTTTAGGGTCTGTTGTAGTATATATGTGCGTACGTATTATTGTTATTCTTGCTATCTGACAGTACGTGTGCTGGGCTTGCACGAATACTGGAAGATTAATCTTTAAAGACGACCCTATGACTCGTAAATGTAGTATTTGTTAAATTTTTCTAATTAAAGGCGGGGAAAGCGCCGAAAAAGATAATGAATGAATGGTTACATAAATGCATAAATGATATTTATGCATATATGTTTATAGGCATGCTGCGTGCCTCTATCCATAGAGAAGCCTGTGTAACAAAGCTCCACTGTTGGGTCTGCCCAGCATCAGGCTGGAGAGTGCCACCGGTGTGATATAAAAGTCATACTTTTAGTTGCAACTGATAGTGTAATATTAAACATCTATGATATCGATTAACTATAGCTTCGTTACAGCTCTATGGTTAGTGGGTAAGTAGATGACTGGGTAAGTAGATAGGGCGTAGCATGCCGACGCCAAGGGGAACTGAGGCCGAGCATGTATACATGCTCAGGCAAATTGATATTATATATATATATATATGAATATACATATATATACGGCAATATATATATGTTTATATATCTACCATATAGTGTATATACGTTAGATGTATATACAACACTAGTGAATTCATATGCATACTTTTATTCCTGTCCCTTTTTCTTTTGCTTGTTTTCGAGAACCCAAAAATTCCCTATTTAAACCATTCTTCGTTTAGCAGTCTTTAAAATATCGTAAATATATAATTCTCAAGCGTTTTTTTAGCCTTTTTTTTATAATTTCCATCTTTCAGTAAACTAAGAAGTCTCAGTAGGTGTTTGTGCTTTCATTGGGGTCGCAAAGATAGTTGCTATCTTTATGCCAACTATATCTTCTGCTATACGTATATAGCTATTGTTTTTTGATTGTTGAGCTGACTGTTATATTTTATTGTTTAGTTTATAACTAAGGCTTATAGAATGAAAGCACAAATACTAGAGGTGGGCCCCTCATCGCATTGACATTGTATGTACGTACATATTACATACAAACAAATAATGAATTGCGTATGAGGGGGGCGGATACTCACAACCATTCATTCATTCATTCATTCATTCATTCCCAGAGTTCTACACTTTCGACCCATAAACATCAACACTAGCAGTGAAGACCCGCCAGACAGCCTGACTCGATAACAGAAAATCAAAAGAAAAATTAAAATTATTAAAATTAAAAATTAAATTCAGAAATTTTAAATTTTGCTGCTGCCATACCACACAATTTGTTATAATTAACAGTCAATCAAATAGGTGATAATTTGATTTTCTTGTGTCATACACACTTGAGTTGGAAGATTTTTAGTCAAAAATGGTCAAAACTCTATTATATTCAAGCCAAGTCTACCAAAAACTTATCTTTCCATGAGTACATAATACTCAAATATCAACTAGGTAAATATATACTAACCCCGTTATGATTTTCTTCAAAGATCATCTTGTTTGCCACGATGGTCACATTTGACGGAAAATGGCCCAGGCGCTGACGCAGATAGATCTCAATGATGTCGGTGACCCCGGACGAGTAGATGGTCACCGGAACTTTCACCATTTCCAGACGACGAAGCATCTCCGCCACTCCGGCTCGAGGATGAACTCGGGCTCCCCAGACCATCGATTCCAGATTGGCTTTGGTGATTCCGGCCGATGGAAACAAATCTAGCGGTTGTCGCCACTGAAATAAACAAGAAAAACGAAACAGTACAAAATAACTGACCTCCCATACTCGTCTAATTTTATCAGGAAGCACAGCACATACCTGGGAAGCCCCCTTCCTCAGAGCACGCACATCTTCGCATGCCAAAGGCACTGTGCGTACAATCATTCTCTGACCCCTAATCTGAAAGTAAACAAAAATTAGCACCTACCCAAGCAGTTGACATAATCCGCAGGCGGGTTGTCTGAAAGTGCAAGCTTACTAGGACACCGAAAGCAAGCACACCTGTGGTTCCGCAGGTGGGGGTAACATAATGCTAATCCGCCGCGGATATAGTTAGCTAACCTAAGCTAGCCACTACTGGGGACACCATAACAAGAATAAGCCTGGACAGCTGAAACATAGAAAATAGGCCTTTCTGCTTTAGTAATCGAATGCCACTGACAAGCATAAAAACAGGTAACGGACAATAAAACCAAGTGTACACTACTGGTTAACACACAAAGCCTAAACCATGGATCAGCCAGGATAAATTGCAAAGCACCTTGACTGGGAAATGAAACTTTGAACACCCAAAAATAGAGCAGTTAAATAATCAAATGGTTGCCTGACATTTTTCGTAAAGTAAGTCCAATATCTTCAGTCTTCCATTCTTGAAGCACTTCCCCTTGCATCCCCCACAATACACCACCCTTTTATCGAGCCTCAGTATCGAAAAATCAGACATTACATAGAATCGTTATAGTTACTACTTCACAATTTGAGTTCATCTTACTCTTCCCAAATTTTAGCTTAAATGTCTAGGTCTAGGTGCACATGCTCATATTGAGGACTGGTCCTTCCCACATGTATCGGACACAATCACCAATTGACATGTCGTAACCCCAACAAACTATATATATACTAGGCAGTAGAATTGATAAGCACAGAGACAGAATTATTGAGTAATTAACACCTGACACTAACTTTCAGAAAAACTTAGCCGACTGACCTCAAATTTTGTGTGGGTAGACTTTAGTATATTTTTTGATTGATATGTGTCCAAAAACTTTAAGGAGAACCTATAAAAAACTTTTTACCAAAATCAGAGGATGTTTTTGTCCCCTCTGGATCCTTCTTGGAAAAATAAAAGTTCAACATTTTAAAAACTTTAAATTTTTGACACAGATCAAAATCAGAATTGTGTTGAAATGGTATATACGCATACACACACAAACTTCGAGGCCAATCGATTAAGTTTCCTGAAAGTTAGGCAAAGTTGTGCGTACATGGTAGAAATACCCGTAGAGGTAGAGCAAATATAAAATCAGCAAAAACAAGAAGAATTCCGTATAGATACAAAATTTCTGTTAACATCTCGTTCATCGACTAGACTACGAAAATCGGTGCCCAAAATGGATAGATGTTTCTAGAGATGCACCGGAGCCGCCAATACCGGGGCCGGGGCCGGGGCCTGGAAATTGGGGGTCCAAATCGAAAATTTCAAAAATTTTCTGGAAAATTTAAATTTGCAATAATTTTTGATATACAAACGTTACTATCCTTGTTTTCATTAATATCGGCGTGAAAACAAACTATTTGTAACGCTTTTTGATTTTCGAAATTCAAAATTTTGGTCAAAAATTCACAAAATTTTGCTAATTTTTGGCCCCGGTCGGTACCGGGGCCTGACCACCGAGGCCGGAGCCGGGGCCTGACTACCGGGGCCGGGGCCGGAGCCGGGGCGGCCCCGGTGCATCCCTAGATGTTTGATACAATTCAATTTCCAAGGAACAAGCTCCTCCCAGTCCTGCTCAATGACACTTCATATACGTATATTTAGCCAGCAAAAATGTGAAGGTTGTTTCTGCTCCCTCAACGTAATAGGTTCCCTGGGTTCAGGGAAAACTTACCCAACTCGTCACATCATCCTGTCTCGTCTTCAGTTCATTCATTCGACCATTAAAGCGTCTGGAGTGCTGATGAACAATATTGTGGGCAAGAGAAGGGGCCTGGACGCCATCCACTTGGGAACAGGTCAGGGTCAAGTCAAAATTGGTCACGACTTGCAGTTTGGCGGGGCCGTCGTTGACAAAGGCCGTAACCTTCTGATCAACCAGCTTCGGATTCTTGACATGAACGCCCTTCGGGACGGCCTTCGTTAGAATACGGGGCACAGCAGCAGCCATCGCCTCTCACTTACACTTCTCAGCAATATTCAATGACTAAATCTAAAATAAAAAATGCGTTAATGAATGTATCGAAATGAGGACAAACAATCTTCAAGATCTCTTGATGAGAAAAACTAGAAGAAACAGCAATTGTCAGTTATTAAGAAGAACGTGTATAATATGCGAGTTTGAAAAATGACAGATTTCTTCGTAGAAAATACAGACGAGACGATACGTATAGTAAAAAAACTAAAGAAACTAGAAAAGCGAATAAATCTCTAACTGAAAAATTTCAGACACGGAAAAACCTGAACAGAAATTGCCCTGTTAGTGCGTCTCTGCAGCTCAAGGCTCATGAGAATACATCAACCAAACATGTGCACGCATACACACACGTATACAGTACACTATCAGCGTTGAGCATCCAACACACTGTAAATCCCCCACCCCGTCACAGACTTCAATCAAACTGGAATTCTACAATCCTATATAAAATTTTTCAGCCTTCTATACCAAAGCCTAGTTTCAGACAGTAAAGTACAGGCAGACAAACACATGAATGACACGTAGAATCAAGCAACCGAAGGCATATAAAGTCCATTTTTATTAGCTCGCACACTTTTTTGGCGAAGCAAAATAGATAATGTTGCGAGCGGATGACAGCAATATTTCTTGAAAGTTCAAAGTACAATTAAACTGAAAAGGTCAATGGTTGTTCCCAGTCTTTTTATAGCACCAGCGCGCAGCTTGTCATCAAGCTGCCAAGCACGATCTTTTCTAACAAACAGGTAACGCATGTTATCAGTTGGGTGTAAAAATGAACTTTTGTGCTGATACAGCAAGATTAATATAGGTATATAGCAGTGGTGATTCTTCCGTATACGCACATGTGTGTATGAAATTAACAAAACTTAACCAATTTAGCTCAAATTTGGATGGGTGCACTTTAACACATTTCTAATCGATCAATTTTAAAAATTCAAATTTATATATAAGGTTTTTAAGAGGGAGCCAAGGGGAACAAAAAATGTTTATCTCCGATTTCACCAAAAAGTTAAAGGCTGCATATGCAGGGGTTTTCAGGTCGCTGAATACGAATCTGACAACCATTTTTAGGTCCAGCTTTTCATTTGCTAGAAATAAGCTTAAAAGTTATGCTAATGTCTTTAGCCTATACTGAGCTAACAAAAAGCTGCATCGGAAATTGTTTTTCAGATTCGTGTTCAGCAACTCTGAAAACCCCCTATATATATGCAATTTCTCAGCGAAAACGATGACAAAACATTTTGTTTCCTTTGGTCCCTCCTTAAAAACTTTAAAATTTATATAGATTTTTTAAATTTTAATTTTTTGTCACAGATCGATCAGAAATGTGTTAAAATGCGCCCATACCAAATTTGAGCTCAATCGGCTAAGTTTTGAGAATTTTAAACACAGGTGTGCGTATACGGAAGAATCACAGAATATGTTTACATGCCTATGCGCAAACAATTTCAGTCAAGTTATAACATGGGCAAAGGTATTTACTCCGTATAGAAAATTTTTTGTTCCCCTTGGACCTCCCTTAAAAATCTTATAAAAATTTAAATTTTTAAAATTGATCGATCAGAAATGCAGTAATGAGTAAAACAACCAACCGCTCTCTCCGTAAAAATGCAAATACAGATAGTTTTATACTTTTATGTAGCTAACAAACTTAGATTCTGAGCCTGAGGTATGAAACCTCTATGCTCCAACTCATTTCTCAAGCACACATCCCACTTAGGTATATAAGCACCAAACTGCCTGACTCTCAAGGCGCGCACATAGGGAGGGGGCGGGAGAAAAGAAAAACGTAAATACGTAAAGAAAAACTTAAGTTGCCCACGTCGTGCGAGCACAAATCCTAAAAAAATTTTGCGACGTGTCGGCGCAAAATCTCCTCGATTTTACTTATTTAACGCTTCAGGTGGCTTCATAGCCGCGAACGCAGGTGTACGTAGGCGTGTGTCTACAAACTTCAGTATTATTTTGAGCGTGCGTCGATGCGCGTGAACTGCCATGCTACAAATCGGCGCGTCGATGCTTCTAGTGGTAACATGGCGCCCGTACGAGAGGCTACATTTAGATGCCTCGCGGCTACGCGCATCGCAGCCTCCAAAGTGTAGCATGGCACTGTAGTGCGTTGACGCGTTTCGACGCGTGTCTACGCACGTCGACATGCGTCTACACTCAACTACTCACGACTCGGACTATGAAATCAGCATTATATAATTATAATTTAATTTTAGCTTTTAAAACCTCTAGCACAGCACTTTTTTAAACTTCTAGGGGGCGTTGCCCCCAGACGCTCCAAACTATTTTGAGGTTCGACCCCCACAATTTTAACAAGCAGGCCCCTGAAAGGGGCATTATTCCGCATTTGAGCTAGTCTCCTCCTTGTGTGATGGGTTTAAAAGAAATGGTAGTAAGGTCTCGCAATCTCTAATATCGTATTGCCGGAAGGAAGCTAAACCATTCCAGTCAAGGATTTGGACTACACGGTTACTTATATAAAATCCCACTGGTATAAGTGATTAGTTTGCAACCAATTCAAGGCCAAAACTTGACCACAATTTGTGATGGAGTGAAGGAAACAACGTTCATATATATATATATATATATATATATATATATATATATATATATATATATATATATATATATATATATATATATATATATATATATATATATATATATAGTAAAGCAACAATCAATCTGAGCGTGCGCAAGTCGCCAGATAACTGCGAGCCTTGACTCTGTCTGAGCTAACGCTCGTAGTGTAGTCTTATCGGGGGTAGGATGGGTGCTACAGCTATAATTTCAAGCAGCGTTAAAAACTACCTCAAAAAATCTATTTCTTTCAGGCAACACTTCATGACAACTTTAATCAGCGAAACAAAACTGCAATTTTTTTACCAAAAACATGACAACATTTTCGAGTCAATGTGAAAACGTGACAAAAGCTGAAAGCAGCTGTCCTACAGTCACTAATTTGAAAATGAAGATATCTAATTTGCATATTTGTTAATCTCTGCAGTTTATTTTCCTTTTTCGATTTCAGCAAGGGGGGGATAAAAGAAGATAAAATTAATTAGACCGGTGCCCCATTAATTTTTCAAATATAACACAATTTAAAAATTAATATTGCTTTTTCTCCGATTACTGATGAAATGGTAATCAATAATCAACTGAAAGCACAGATCACAGGTCCCCCACGGCTAAAAAAGGATGCTACAGCACTGTGATAAATATACAGATACGGGTTTTTAGAGAGAACAATCATGTGTATATCATCCAATTTCCAAAATTTTACTAACAGTATGATTGCAAAGGCTTCAATGCATGATGGAAACGCTTATGCTACGAAATGTTGGATTTTGCTGTGAAATAACAAAAATGCGTAACTATTTAGCAAAGTTTCGTGGTATCACAATATTTTCTAAAGTCAATCCGACCCGCTGAGGTCTGCCCCGGCCCGCAATTAAAAAGTTTTTGGCCCGAACAGCCCGGCCCGGCCCGCTAACCAGTGGATGTCGGTCGGGCCCTCTCTCTCTCTCTCTACACGAAAATACAAACTTACGTCTGCAACAGCACACGGCTGGCGGCTTACGCCAAAGCTTAATGTACTTTTGACCTTCCTAGCGCCAATCAAATAAGCCCACACAAACACGCACAACGCACATTCATAAACTATATTGATCAGACAAAGCACGTGGGAAATTGGTGCTTGCTTAACCGCACAGTTGGCTGGCACGCAGGTTTTTGCAAAATGACTTTACAGCTGAGTTGCAAAAACCCTCCCTGCGTGCATCTGTCTGCATTCTACAATCATTGATTTTGACCGCCATTTCTATCGCATGATGTCACTATATATGTTATATAATTAGTCATTATCATGCCAGACCACTGGCTTACTCATAGCAATATCTATTTTTTAAAAATGAATAATTAATAGCTCCATTTCAGGTAAGCAGACACTAAAGCACATGCAAAAGTAAGATTAAATAAAAGTAATAAAACGGAATCATAAACATATTTTTGCGGCAGACAAAATATTTTAAAAGCAAAACAAAACATTCACCCGAAACCCCTCACCTCTAAACTCCGTGTCTGCATGTGAATCTCCACCACTGTCTCCTCCTAGCAGCAAAATATCCAAGAGCTAATGCTTCTCCAATCTCCAGCTCCCAGCCACGTGGCTATCCAATCAATATATAGCGCTGAAGAAATTCACGTGAATAAATCCAGCCTGTCCAGGGTTTTTCTTCCAGGCCTTGAAATATGAGAAAGCCAATACACATATATAACGCTTAGCTAGGCTATTTCTATAGCTTGGCTGGCAAGCTGAAGCTGCTACTGCTAAGCAAAGCAACCTTCTTTCTATCAATTATAGCGCCAGAACAAAACCTTTATGTTCCTCATCTGCCTTATTCACTTTATCTCTAAGCATAAAACGCCAAGTTCTCTAAACCTCCCAGGATTAACTTAGTGGACGATGAAAGCGCTTTCAAGATATGGAATCAAGGAAACAAGAAACAGTTAGCTCACTGTTTAAAAAATTCGTGATAAACTAATAATTACACCTTTTTAGGCAAAAATACTGTAGGTTGTAGGACTAACAGCACAGGTCCTGGCGGCCAAAATGGGAAAGTTGGAGACTGGAGTTTGGCAGTGAAGGAAAGAGTAGGAGCTGAAAACGCCACGATACGTGATCATTTTTGGCGTCAGTTTTGTAACCAGATGCATATCCATTATAGGATATCGCGGGGGATGAGGGACTGCAGACTCTCCCCCAGACCGGCAAAAGAGAATACCAGGCGAGAAGGTCGAAAACGGTAGACCCTCACGTCCCTCGTTGAATAAAATAATCAGAAATCAGCAAATTCAGTTGCACAAAATTTACTGATTACCATCAGTAATCAGTAATCAGTGCACTATCAGTGAAATAATCAGTGAGTTTTTCAAAATTACTCCAATTCGCTAGAAATCATTGCTTTACTAATTTTTGGCTAAAAATGCAATTTTTACAAATTTCGAGGTAAAGTTAGTAATTTTTCAGAGGTGGCGGTAGTTCCCTCGTCGAAGTCGGGGTGTAGCGGGGCAAGTACCTAATTCTACGTACGAGCACCGTTACCACACCCGAAACCTGACGGATGCGGAGACCGTACACAAATAGACAACGAACCGACTACAGGAGACGGTCGGGACAGCCTCACCAGATGTAAACCGGGTAGAAACCTTCCCTAAGTGAAAAGATGCCTCTTCACTCTCACTATACTGGATTCGAACAGGACCTACCTACCTAGCAGGAGCTCAGTAGACTCACGCCTAATTAAATGGTAACAACAGTTTAATGAAAAGGAAACAACAAATATTATTATAATGAATAATAAAAGTACAGTTATGGGCCGGGCCCTCAGTTATACAAAACAGTCACACAATAAATGGACTTACAGTACAGCAGGACAACCAACGTACCAGCAAAGCTCCGGGGAGAGCTTTGGGGGCGAAATATACAAAGGGGGGAATTACCAGCAGGGAGAGGAATAATTAAGAGCGTAATTAAACAAGCGCACACGGCGATAGAAAGTACAAGACTGAAGGGGGGAAGCGAGTGTTGGGTTGAACCCTCCCACGAGCGCCCCCTAGTGAGAATTTGCCCCCCAATCACGTAGCTCCCCGTTTAGCAAGGGGGGAACCCACCCAATCCCAAACGTACACGTTGGGGGAGCTACGTGACTTGCAAAGTAAACCCAGCCCCTTTTTGATGATGATATACTAAGCCAAGCAGGTAGCTAGCCTAGAAATATCACCAACAACGGAAAGATTGACCATTCCAACCTTAATCCGTTACATCTCCCCAGGGCTCGCCATCCGAACTCCCGAGAGGATCACTGTTCAAAGGCGAACTGGTATGTGAGCCGAGCTCTCAATACAAGCACATATAGTATAGAGCAATGCTGCTACAAATACTAGTACACTACAGACGATCTATCAAACTGCAAGTCACAAAGCTAGACTAATCAAAAACTACGCAAATCTACGTATATAAATGTAATAAAAAATACAAAAAACAAGTGATTAAGTACGACATGTTTACGATGGAATAACATATACTGGCTGCTAGTAGGACAGGCTCATATGTTAAGCCGTGCAACTTGTTTTCCTTAATTTACAACCTCAACGCCACTCATATGCATTTTACAGGCTAGTTTCCGTGTTTGTACAACCTGCCTGAGAGTACTCATATGTATTTTACATGCGACGAAGGAGCATTTTTGGTTCTTGTCCTTGTGTATATGTGTATATATATACATATATATACTGACGTTTCAAAAATATACTGAATACATAAATAGATAAGTACAAGCATACGTAAGGCGAGCTGATACTTTCATCCTAACGATTTTGTCTCAAATGTTTAATGAAAACGAAAATTTTGAGTTTATTTTTGCATGGTTTGCGGTGAGTATATACGTACGTGCTGCCGCTGCTACAGTATACTCTTTGTAGCCGCTGCTACAAAGAATTTAACTGCCGGGATGCTACAACATAATCGACTGAAATGGATCAAAACGTTTTTCAAATTGACAATGCTGGTTACTAATAAAATTATAACTCGAATTATTTATAAGTAAATAACTATTTCCAGCAGCAACGGTAAGTATTGGTTTTATTTTTTCTCAAGCTTCATGTAAGAAGTTAACGTTAATGTTAATTTACTTAGCTGATTTTGTCTGAAAAACTTTGATTGTATATAAACTATTCCATGTTTGCGGCTACAGCATGCCCAAACATTTCAAAACTTCGTTAGACACTTAGCGAAAATTGTCTTTCAAGCTAAATGTTTGTTAAGTCAGTTGCAGCATTAAACAAAGCATAATTGTTGAAACTTTTTAAATAAATTCAGTACCAGCATTAAAACATTACCAAATCCGTAAAAACGCCATAAACATTAACAAAATCAAATAACAAAATTTGAAAATTTACATGTATTTTGATGACTAGATACGGATCCAATCTGGATCCGATCCGTTCGATCCCTATTTTATAGATATCTTTTCGATTCAATTCCGTCATCAGTCAGTCTTTGCATGAAACGATGAAATGGGTGTATATATAGCAAGCTTAACAAAAAAATCACCCGAAATTTTAACAAAAAACTCACAGGAAAGTCGCAGAGACCCAACTTTTTGCATGGTGGTAGCCACACATCTCGACATTACAGAGTTTGAGCCCCTAGGCCCTCTCCATGCGTTCAGTGCAGACCTTTAAGTGAGGGTACCCAAAAGTGACCTCAAAAACGTTCATGACCGAAGTTCGAATTTCGGCTGCTATTTACAAAGGGAAAACCCTGGGCACGGTTTTTTTTGTGTTTTTTACTGTGTTTTCGCACACTTTTTCTTAGAAAAACACACTTTTTCTTAGAAAAACACACTTTAAAACACACCGAAATTTTGAGATTCAGAAGCAAAATTTTACTAATTTCTTTAAAAGTTTTGAACTACAGAAGACCGTTTCCTGAAAAAATTTTGCGCCTGCGGCGCGCTTGTCTTTTCATTCATTTTTTCAAAGCTTTCGCGTCCTACCTCTGTGCTTGTGTCCTTTTTCTTTTGTAATCCTCTAGTATATGTATAAGTATATATATATATATATAGTATATATATACGTACATATGTACTTATTATTATATTAGTTTACCACATTGTAGTTTACTTTATGCTGCATATAAATCTCTATCAACGTTTCTAAAGAAAATATGGTTTACAAAATTAAAAAGTTTAACTGTTTCTATTATGGTTTTTTACCGATTCTAAAAATTTTCAGCTTCTGGGGGGCTCCGCCCCGCAGACCCCCCGTTGCAAATACGCTTTTCTTCCTTTTCTTTCGATGATATTGCGCTCATTTCGTCCAAATCGACCATACACGTCAGTATCTATTGACTTTTATCGCTAGAACGACAAAAACCAACTAGGAATAGGCTATATGTAGTAAAAATTGTCGTAAACGCATTTAAAACGCGAAAAATCAATTTTTAGAAAAAACACACATTGTCTTAGAAAAACACACTTTTTCTTAGAAAAACACACTGAAAAGCACGGGTCCGAATTTGAAAAAAACCCTGCCTGGGCAACCCATATTGTGCATGTGACATGTCCTGACTGTGGGCTATCGATACATATATAGAAGTTCCCAGTCGGACCTCTGAGCCGTCCTGGGGTGGGTGATTTTTTTGTTAAAATTTTAACAAATAAAAATCATTTTTATATTTCGTTACTGAAACCAGAACAGCAGCTAGAGCAAAACTAACGTCAAAATCGAGCTCAGCGACCCCGAAAACGTTGTTGTTGTTTACGTTGTTTTTGAGGTTGCCTGACACTTCTGGGAGTCCAACCTGGTGACCAGCCGAGCCTGGACCGTCCGACGGTAAACGGTGATCCCAGAAGTCAGTATTAGCCCACAGTTACCTAAAAACTAATGCCAGATTTGAATTCAGCGCCCTCGAAAACCCCCTAGGACATATTTATAGCACCATTTATAGCACCAAATACCACTTTTACTAGGAAATATATACTGTATCTATCTACTGAAATACTGTATACTGTATCTACTAAATGCTGTATCTACTGAAATTGACCAGTAAATACAGTATATATTTACTGAATACCAAAATTACTACGACATGATATAACGTTTTATCGTATTGGTTTCAGGCTATTTCCGCTGCTGGGACGAGTTTTTAATTTTATTGCTCATGATATAGAATCAAAATGTTCCATCTTGGAAAGTTATCTTTCATCCGAAAAATCGTCGTGTTATGCTACCATTCGGAAAATGATTCTTTATGAACTGGAAGAAAATATTGTTGAATCTCATGTTCACAATGGTTGTCGTACTTTATTGAGGTACTGTTTTATATGTATATTACTTGCGTGCACACTTTGAATATATACGTCGGGAATTTGGAAGTGGATTTTCTAACGACTGCGATAGCTACAAATCCTGCTTTAGACGAATAGGCAGGAGACGTTACGGTTTGCGTTAACAATGAGCTATACATATAAACGATGTCTTGCATGAGCGGCATAGAAATAGAATGTTTATAACCCGTTTGTGGAAAATTCATTCGTCACCTGAATCATGAATGGAATGGAATCCTGAAAATCCTGCATGGAATAGAATGAACAACCGCCCCACAGTGCACTCTGGTTATCATATATGCAGAGATACGTATATATATACAGCTTAAGATTTAGAGTATGCCGCACTGTGGACCCTCCTCTAGGACTGCATTAGTTCGGCCCTACTGCTCACATCAGCAACAAAAATGCGTACAATACCACATCCACAACCACGCATTCAGCAGTCTAGCTCAGACGCCCCTCGAACTAATGCAGTCCTTATAAAAGACAACAAAGAGCTGACCCCTGCCGTAGGTATGCTTCATCTCGCCTACGTAGCCTACCCATGCTAACTTGTGGGAACTAGATTACAGCAGCCACGAACTTCAGACAATAAGTATATAAATGAATTATTTCAGGCTGCTGTCAATCAAGTAAGTCAAGCGGAGGCAAACGTATAAATGTATATATATCCGATATTTACACGTATACAAAAAACTATAAGTTGAAACCGAACAAATAGAAGAAGTAATTCAAAGCTATTTTTTGTCGAAATTCGCAGGACCCAACAGTCTGTAGCATACCCATTCGTTCCATTCTCCCTCCATGGGACCATTTACTGAATAATCTCGCAATCACATTTAAACACAACCACCTACCGGGGAGCGTCAAAGAAAAAACAAGAGTGTTGGATCCAAGTACACTTATTACAAAACGGACATGGAGTGCATTGAGGAAGGGTTGTTACAGGTGCACCTAGGTACGTTTTATACGTACCACATACCACAAGGCGCACTTTACATTCATGTTTACCCCAGTTACAAGAGAAACGTTTTAACCACAGTATCTGTTTTTGGTTTTATTCAGACTGCATCGAGCGTTGAATTTCCTGCTTGCATTTATCAGAGCCATTGTTGAAGCCGATGATGATGCGAAATCAGCATCCTTAGCCCGTGTTTCTTACGAGTCAACAATTGCTAAATTTCATCCTTGGCTTATCCGAAAATCTGTTGGTTTGGCTGTAAGAACACTGCCTAATCGTTCAGTGGTGTGTTACCTGTGTCTTTCCATAACAAAACTGTACTTGTGAGTTGTGACGGGGTTTTTTACTGGGGGGGGGAGGGGATGTGGGACGCCCCCTGTTTTTAGGATTTTTGGCGTCCCCCACTTATTTTTGCCTAAAAAAACTCCAGCTTGTGTAAGGGCTAAAATATGGATGTATTATGTATTTGTTCAAGGCAGAAATGGCTGGTTTTGAAGCTTTTGAACCATTGTAGTCTGACTTTTTCCTAGGCAAAAATTTCTGGGGGGGTCCCCCCAAGTATGGGGGGCTCGGATTTCTGGGGGGGGGAAGAAAAATTTTCCGAAAAATGCCTAAAAATAGCTGTTTTTTGCTGCTGAGCTAAAAATTGACTATTTTTAACTTAAATTTAAGCTTAAAATGGGTAAAAAGTCCGGCGAGGCCGGGAAAATTTTTCAAAAATTACCCTCAAAACCCTATTTTTCAGGGCACTTTATAGTTCTGGGGGGGGAAGGCCCGAATCCTGGGGGGGTGGCCCAAGTCTGGGGGCCCACCACCCACCCCCCCAGTAGGAAAAAGCCAGGCAGTATGGTTGATTGGCGGCCCGTGCGTAGGGTATGTTTTAAGGATTTTTGCGGTGGGGTCTAGATCCCCGCGCCCTCAGGGAAGTACATTTCTCCGAAAAAGTAGCATATTTTGCATATAAGTAAAAATATCTCGAAACCTAAAATCGTCTGCCGTGTCAAGAATAGACATTGTTTGCTTTTTATATTCCTGTTTATTGATATCATTGCCGTTTCTTAGTGCAATTGTAAAACGGAAGCAGGCTCATTGTTAACTGCCGATTATGCCAGTTCTGCCTGCTAATGGCTTATACCGGTTCGATTACGATCATTTTTCAGTAACTGTCATTGAGGAGAGAGAAATTGCTTTCAAGCTGCTTTGATTTTATTTGTAAGGGGGGGGGTTGAGTTTTTAGTAAAACTGTACTACTCTCAGGCTAGTTAGCAAGCAAGCAGAAACTGCAATTGACTATATACACCAACGCTTTCAATGGTTACATACAACCTTGCTTCGAAGTCTTCGGTATTTACTACCAATTTAATAATTGTTTTCTGTATAATGCCTTTTGTTTTGCATGCTTTAGCTGATTGAAACTTTGCGTGGAAACATTCCAACAGATGAAGCCGATTCAGTTATGAAAAGTGTGATTGATGCTGGATCTGTTGTTTATGATAGAACTCAAGCGTTGTTTGAAGCAAATAACTTAATAGATTTGCCATAGCTGCAGTGGTTTATAGCTGTATGATAGTTATATATATTTACCAAAGAGCTTTAACTTATTTGTATATCGCAATTTGTTACTTGCAAAATAAACAGTTTCGCTCAGTTTGACTGATTTTACCCGTCAAATTTATGATTTCTTTAGTGATTTGTTTTGGTGACAGGCGAATGCTGCTCATATTTAGCACTAGTAGTACCTATAGGTGTCTAATATGCAGGGTGTGCTCCTTTCTTGTCCGTTGCTTATACAGCAATTTGAAATTTATGACTAATCGTGAAAAAAGCCAGTTATTCGAAGCATGTGTCTAAATAAACTGCGACATACGTGGCGCCAATTTACAGAGTCATTAAGAATTAGAGAATCTTAACATTTCAAATATGAATGTTGTTTAGATGTACTTCGTTCTTAGTTACTTCGCTCAAATATGTAATTACGCGTGGTATTGAACTTAACTACATTTTTTGCTTAATTCAACTAGTATTAGTAAAGTGGGATAGTCCAATCCACCACTTTGCATCGCAGCTAGTTTTCACTATCGGGTACCCACTACCAAGGTAAAAGTGCGGCAAATTTGTTGTGTTGTTCCTGGATCGTCTTGTTCAGAACCAATACGATGAGACTGCATATTTATGATCCGCAATAGCATCAACAGAAAAATGGCGACTGTAAAGTTTTGAGACAGCAAACTGCCATTTTAGTTTTAATACATTTAAGAAACTGTAACAGTCTTACTAGAAGCCTGTCAACAGATGGTTATATGACTGCACCCTACAAGTTGGACAATCTACCTTCCAGACAAACCCAGAAAATAGAGCTCTCCCCAACAAAGAGTTCGGCGTTCAGGGCAAGTCTGTTCTCCCCACGAGGTCAGATGATATCCTCACAGACGAGATGGTGAAATCCCCACGAGTTGCCCTGTTAAGTCCCAAGAGAAATGAAGTGAATCCCCACCAATAGGACTGATGCCCCCAAGAATCCTGAGGCAACAAGTCTTCTAAACCGCTCGTTTGGCAGGGAATGAAAAACTATTTGTTAAAGTGAACCTAAGCGTTAACAGAAAGACCGAGCAGCCGACTACTCAGGATCCACTTTATTCACAGACAGACAGTCTTCAAAATTTTAAACGGCTTTTCAATAACAACGTAACCAAAACAAAAACACAAATACAAAGGCATGAAATGTTTTGCCTACCATACTGGCTAGGGAGCACAGGTGAAGCAAGAACCGTCGTAGAGGGATCCGGTTCTAGGCGATTCGTTCGTTCGGATTCGACTGGACTGATTAGCTGTTCCACTGGGATTAATCAACAGGATAATCAAGTTAAGAATTGCGCGTCGACTGATCAAAAACATGATGTTTCGCTGGAACATAAAAGTATAATTAAAACATTGCATATACTGTAGTAGAGTTGAGATGTACACATACAACAAGTATTTAAGAGGGGGGTAAGATTTACTTGAGAATTTTAGCTTACATGTACATTCATTACGTATGTGCGGTTATTAGTGAAAATCATTTGCTGCCCACTCTGCCAGACTGATATAGGTGATGGCAAGACCGCACCCAGGGGGGGTTCAAGGGGTCTAGACCCCCCCCCCTTTTGGGATGACAAAATGGAAAATTTTTGCTATTTTGGCAAAACCAGCTATTTTTAAAAATTTTCGCGCCTTCGGCGCGATAATTCACTTTTTGCAAGAAATAAACGTCCAATGTACTGTTTTTGAGCAAAAATGCAACAAGTAGGCCCCAAAAGGGGCAGTATTCCTTTATAGACCTTTTCTCTGTTCAATTGCGAAATTGTTTTTGTAAGAAGCTCCAGGTTTTGTTTACAATTTCACTTGGCTTCCCTCATCAGGGAGAGCAAGCCTAAGCTTGCCATGCCTGGCTGAACTTGTGATGTCCAGCGTAAGCTAGTACCTACATATCTACCTAATGCACCGATGTGTAGCTCCCAAGCTACACTGGCGCTCAAAAATCTGCAACCGTTTAGATTGCTGGCAGTCGAAGACTGCGCGACGGCTCTCAGTTCTGTTCCTTAAATAGATTCTAAACTTAATTTGCATAATCCAAATACAAAAAATCTGACCTAAGCTAGCCCTGTGTTGAAGATAGGGCTTCTAAATGGAGAAATGACTCACTATGCACTAAACATATAAGTTTCCATTTTATACATTCCTGCTCCAGCAGGAATAATAAAAATCCTTCAACTTCTGGGGGGCTCCGCCCCCAGACCCCCCATTGCGTTTTACCTTGGACCCCCCTTTTCAAAATCCTGGGTGCGGGCCCGGACGTCATCAGTGGCGTACCCTTCACCTATTGCAGCTTTTGTACTTTTAGTTCCCCCGTGAAAGTTATAGAAAAACGTTTCTGCCCTGTGGTCTTCCATTCATACGTGTGGTTACACACAGTGCTATACTTATACTTATGTACTATAATTATATATCAAACATTAAGTATTGGATAATCATGGGGGTGCTCGGAGAGCCCCCCATAATATGAGCTATAAAGGCACTTTGCGGATTTTGAGAAGTGCTAATTAGGCATAACTAATTAACGGGAAGGAATTAAGAGCTAATATTTACATTTTTGAAATCTCCAGGCCAAGAGCTTTCGAATGATACCAAATTTGCCCGGAAAAAATGAACTTTGAAAAAATCGACTTTCTCTTACGGGTTTGAAAGTGGGGTTTTTTTCTCTGTATTCAGCATGATTTTTGTCAATTTTGTGTTAACTCGATTTTTCGAACGGCCCATAGGAAAAATTTTTCTATACTATTTTTTTGAATATCTAGGCAATGGTACTTAGCAAGTTTATGTTTTTCCCGAATTTCGATCTGGTTCGATTTTTATAGATGGTCAAAAATGGAAAAAATAGCGTTTTTGGACACCTTCAAGCTGAAAAATTTCTAATTCCGAAAATTTAAAAATAGTCTAAAAACGGGCAAAAACAGCGTTTTTCGGCCTCGGGGTGGTAGCCACATAAAGTAAATCGGGGTCGCTGAACACGATGAGCATAGTGCCGACACCGTATCTCGCCTGGTTCATCTGGTTCAACTGGTTCAAAGTTGAACCAGTTCCTGGTTCAAGCTACTGGAGATAGCTAGAAGGCTGAAATTTTGCATACAAAGGTTATTGGGTATGGGGAATTCACTGGTAGTGTTACTTTGGTGATCCGACCCATGGCTGGCCAGATCTGGTTAATGTTTATGCGTCGTTATTCATGCAAGCCATTTCAGTGTTGGATTAAAAAGCAAAAGCTAAATGAGCGTCAATATGAGCCCAAGAGAAACGTAGCGGCTCATATTAGCCGTTTACATCTTGTCCTCTACTTATTTAGACGTTGGCTCATATTAAACATTTTAAATCTTGTCCTTGACACATTTAAATGTTGACCATCATAGCTCATAATTAACTTTTTCATGCGACTGCAAGGAGCATTTTTCCTACTTGTATACAAAGATATAATTACATGACATTATCACTGATTTCAGAGAAGATTTCATCAATTAAACAATTATACTTCATATTTAATTCTTTATTCCTATTGCATTTTTGCAGAAGTGTAAGTACAATATTAACAGGGTAATCTTTAGATTTAATCATTCTAACAAATTTGAGACCTGCATTAACAAATCCGTTCTTAGTTGATATTATCGCAGCATATCCGTTTTAAACCGCATTATGTTTACAACTGAGGCTAATGTTGCTTTCATAACTAGGAAACCTTATAGATGTAAAACTAAAATTATCTCTTTTGTCATAAATGTCAGTGACAAACTTATTAATTACTGATATCATAGGGGTCGCGGCAGCGACCCCTATAATATGTGTGAAAAGTGGCTGGAGGCGATGTTTTTTTTCCGGTTTCTCCTATTTGATGGTTGTATTGTACATAATGTTCGCCGCTTTCACGTGATCTGCAGCCGTGGGCCAACCTAAAGGGCTATGGGGTCTAGTAGTACCCTCTAAAGAATTTAAGAATCACAACTTTTTTGCGCCGCAGCTGCGCCACAGCGCCGCAGTGACGCCGCAAAGTAGGCTCATAGCGAAAAGTGACCATTTTTGTGGTCGTCGCTCAGGTCGAACGTTACGAGCTGGAGCTGATTTCTTTTTATATTCAGAAATTACATATATTGAACTAACTAACGGTCCAGGTTGCGTTTCTCTATCACTTCCCTAGCGACCACAGTGGCCCGTCAAAGATGGCGAAAATTCGAAAAATGAAAAATCGAAATTTCTCGCTATCTATTTAACTTTGAACGCTCAAATCTTCCATACAATGGTTTTCTGGCACGGAGAATCGATTCCCGCAGTCAGTTTTACCGTCAGACCCACCCATCTTGCTGGGCTGGTTCCACTTTGCCGCCGGGAGGGTCAAGTCGGAAACCGCTTCCTGGAGGTCCATAGTAGGCTTTACCTGGCCTCTCAAAACTTTGTCTATAGGGGTTTTCTGGTGCACCCAGCTCATTCCCGGTGTCCTTTTTGCCGTAGGACTCATCCATCTTGCTGTGCTGGTTCCACTTTGCCGTCTGGAGGGTCATGTCGGAAACCGCTTCCTGGAGGTCCATAGTAGGCTCTACCTGGCCTCTCAAAACTTTGTCTATAGGGGTTTTCTGGTGTGCCCAGCTCATTCCCGGTATCCGTTTTGCCGTCCGACGTACCTATTTTGCTGGGCTGGTTCCACTTTGCCGTTTGAAGGGTCAGTCGGGTGGGGGTCAAGTGGTCGAAAATAAAATTTTTCAAAAGTGGTCAAATTTGGTACCAAATGAACGCCCTAAGCGAGCTGAGCAACTTTTGTCATAGAACTGCATGCTCAAAGTGGCTGTAGAGTGCTGTGGTGGGGTGGGGTGGGGACTTAGGCGATTTTCGGTCAAAAATGAAAGTTTTCAAAAGTGGTCAAATTTGGTACCAAATGAAAGCCCTAAGCGAGCTGAGCAACTTTTGTCATGAACTGCATGCTCACAGTGGCTGTAGAGTGCTGTGGTGGGGACTTAGGCGATTTTCGGTCAAAAATGAAATTTTTCAAAAGTGGTCAAATTTGGTACCAAATGAACGCCCTAAGCGAGCTGAGCAACTTTTGTCATAGAACTGCATGCTCAAAGTGGCTGTAGAGTGCTGTGGTGGGGTGGGGTGGGGACTTAGGCGATTTTCGGTCAAAAATGAAAGTTTTCAAAAGTGGTCAAATTTGGTACCAAATGAAAGCCCTAAGCGAGCTGAGCAACTTTTGTCATGAACTGCATGCTCAAAGTGGCTGTAGAGTGCTGTGGTGGGGACTTAGGCGATTTTCGGTCAAAAATGAAAGTTTTCAAAAGTGGTCAAATTTGGTACCAAATGAAAGCCCTAAGCGAGCTGAGCAACTTTTGTCATGAACTGCATGCTCAAAGTGGCTGTAGAGTGCTGTGGTGGGGTGGGGTGGGGACTTAGGCGATTTTCGGTCAAAAATGAAAGTTTTCAAAAGTGGTCAAATTTGGTATCAAATGAAAGCCCTAAGTGAGCTGAGCAACTTTTGACATGGAACCATCCACCAATATTTGCTGTGCCCAATAACGTCACGTGCCCATGAAACTTTTGTCTTTACTTCTTCAACCGGAATTTAAAGGATATATATACGATACAGCCAACACACACATATTATCCTCTTTTGTGCGGAGCATTTTTGTTACTTGTTTTAATATCTAATACGTCTGCAACTTGATTACTGTTATTCATTTTATTTAAAGTTAAATATGTAGGATATATATCTGGGGTAACCTGATTAGCATGGTTAAACCTACACACTGACTCCACTTGACCCCAGAATGGGCTTTACAGCACCGCCCTACATTTAACCAACGTTATATGTACGATAATAGCACACATCTAAGACTACTTTAAACACATTCATATGTATATCTATAAGGTATATAGGTATAAAGCTGGTGTACATACAGGTTACTAAATGTTTGATGCTGAGATAAACTAAATTATATATTTTAAACTGTGAAGTAACGATAATAAGACACTACATAAATTGAAGTTAATTGTAATTAATTATGAAAGTATCCTAGGAAGAAAGTAAATTAGAGACCCCTTTGCTATTATAAAAAGGCTTAGAGGGTAAGGATACAGCTGTTTAGACTACACCCACTGACTATAAATTCAGAGAAACCTAAGTTAGTCAAAATGAGCGGGGAAAGTTAACCAGTCGTTTTAGGGGTTTAAAGTAAGAAGGCACATTATGATGATATTTTAATGAAAAGGTAAAAGGTACAGAGGCACGCAAGCATAATAAAGGGCCTAGCTACAGTTACACAATCTTTACTATGTGATTGAAACCATTTCTGATTAAACCATGGGAAATGGCTTCAGGACGAGTGTTGTGAGGATCAAGTTTGATCCTCACATATATAACTAAAGTCTGACCAAAAAATCTTGCAACAGAACTGTGAGCACTTGTCGTGAATAAACCTTTTAAGTTAGTCTATATAAAGTATATATTTTTTAGAAACCTCAGGAGGAGGAAAATCTGGTAAAACCATCATATCCGGTCTGTATCCGGTTACCGGATACCAAATCGATAAAAACGCTTCAGATTCGGAAAGAGAATGCTAATTAATTCATACTCTAGTATATTTGTCCTTCACCCAAAACATTTCCGAAAATCCGGTCGCATCCGGTCCATGTCCGGCAACCGGATGTCTAGGTTACAAAAACTGTACAGCAAGATGGATAGGTTGTACAGTTTCGCTGATTCGATTTTTGGATTCTTCGGGTCGACATTAGTCTGTATAGATAATTTTGTCCGATTTGGACCAAAACTTCGTGATCTATGGCCATATCCGATTCGAAAAAAACCGAAAAAATCGGTTTTCCGGTCTGATGCTCGGAATCGCGGATAAATATTTTCGTTTTTGGCACAATGAATATTTGGCAGGCTTCTTTCATTTTACCGGTGTCAAAGTAATCGAATATCCGATCGATTTCCAGTTTTGAACTTTGAAATTTGAAACTTCATGGGCTATTATCTCAGTATCCGGTTGGTCCGGAAGTCAAATTATTTGATTAAAATGATATTTTGTCTATCCTTAACAAGCATCAACCTCAAATTGCTTCATATCTGCTGTAATTTTTGAATGATAGCGTTTTAAAAACGTGCTGATTTTTCTTGTTTTGTCGAATTGTTAAACCGGATGTGAGATTTGATCCCATACGCTTAGCTTTGTCGCACGCAACATAACTTATTTTTGAGCCATTTTTAAAACGCTGTCATTCAAAAATTACAGCAGATATGAAGTAATATGAGGTTGATTGATGCTTATTAGGGATAGACAAAATATCATTTTAATGAAATAATTTGACTTCCGGACCAACCGGATACTGGGATAATAGCCCATGAAATTTCACATTTTAAAGCTCAGAACCGGAAATCGACCGGATATTCAATTACTTTGACACCGGTAAAATGAAGATAGTCTCCAAAATATTCATTTTGCCAAAAATTAAAATTTTTTATCAGCGATTACGAGACCAGACTGGAAAACTATTTTTCCGGTTTTTTTTCGAACCGGATACGACCATAGATCACGTAAGTTTGGTCCAAATCGGACAAAATTTCGTTTGCAAACTAATGAATTTCGAGTCGAAATCCAAAAGTTCAGTCAGCAAAACTGAACGACCTACCCATCTTGCTGTACAGTTTTTGTGACCTAGACATCCGGTTACGGGACATGGAACAGATGTGACCGGATCTTCAGAAATGTCTTGGGCCAAGGACCAATGTAATATTAGAGAATGAATTAATTAGCATTCTTTTTCCGAATTTGAAGCGTTTTTATCGATTTGGTATCCGGTAACCGGACATAGACCGGATATGGTGGTTTTACCGGATTCTCCTCCTGAGGTTTCTAAAAATATATACTTTATATAGACTAATTTCAAGGTTAACTCAGGTCAGGCGCTTACTGTTCGGTTCCAAGATTTTTCGGTCAGACTTTAGTTTTGTGCAATTTCGGGTTTGGGACGACGACGTGACATAATAGTACTGAGGAATATGCCTGTTTTTGATTGCATAGAGTTACGGCATTAACCTAAAGCTGATAAAATTTAGGATAGCTTCCGTTAAGACTATTCTTTAAAGCTTTGGTGTTTTGCCCTAGACATAGCGTATGCCCATAAGCTTTGCTTTGACATGACTTTTGTTTCCAAAACCGATTCGAAGGTAGGAAAAATTAAGGAGAGAAAGAGGAAAAAGGGCAAAAAACCAAAAAATTTCGCGCCTTCGGCGCGAATAGGCGCGAATTTCCTACCTTTTAACCGCATATTTATTGCATTTGTGAAGAAAAGGCTTGAAATGCATCCGATTTTTCGGAGAAAATTACCATTTTTGCCTGAAAATGTCAAGAATTTTAAAAAATTTGTTCAGTTCTTCAGTATAAAAAGAATTAAAGATCCGAAGGCCGATTTTATTGATCAAGCAAACAGAAATTTTTGGGGGGCATAATTGTGTTGTGGCTATTAACATCAAAGTCATGTTTTTTAAACTTCTGTTGATGTGTTTTTAATTTCTGTTTCAGGGCAACAATTGAATCTCCTATGTGCAGTTCAACCATGATTCTTTCTTAGACGCCATGTTTGTGGGTCCTGCTGAGGATAATTCTGATACGGCCACACCCACCAATGCTGGTCATGTCAATAAAGGTTCGTTTACAGGGAGAGCGTGGATTTCAATATGGACGTTCTTAGAATTTGAAGAAAATATGTTTGTTTGTATTATACAGTCTGATTTTAAAACTATGAAAAGTCTACATATCACAAAACGCTTTCTGATTGCTACCATAATCTGCTTGTCGAGGGGTGACAGGATTTTTTAAAATTTACTTTCAAATCTGCCTCTTTTATATTATGCCCAGAAAGATCGTTGAACGCTAAAACTATGAGTGTTTCGAAAGCATAAACATCTTATCTGAAATTAGTACACATCAACTTCAACTTTTTTAATGAAAGTTTCGGTTTTAAAAGTCCTTTGATAGTTGCCTTTCGTTTCAGCAATATGTTTCGTGTTTTTGGATAAAGTATTTCAGTAGTACAGAAGTTGCAAAATTATGAAGAAACTTTAGTCATAAACCTGCCCTATTAAAGACATGGGTTGTAGGAGGACAAAAGTCTCCACGCGCCAAACAATTTACTTTCTAATTTACTTGAAATTCCGTTGGACCAAGTCAGTAACCTATATATTTTCCGGCTGGCTCTGGTGATATAATAATACACAGCAGAAACCCTTCCAGCTCCATGTAAAGGGCCTCCCAAAATCTGTAGTTTCAGCTGCATAATGCATACTGTATTCTATTTGATATATAATCAATATAATTAATTCACTTCAGTTGCTCAAGAATGGCGCGTTAAAGAAGACTACTGTGTTGCCTTGCAGCTGCAGAATAAAGAGTGTGCGTATGTTTCATTTTACGTATATATGTTTTTTCGGATGACATCAAACAACAGTCGATTTGGAATCATTCAATTATTCCTGGAGTGAGGTTTTTTATGTTTTCCCGAAAAAGTGTAGCACACCTAAGGAAAACATCAGCTTCCACGTGGTCCTGAGGAATCAAGCACTGTGTGTGTATAAAGTATATGTAAGTAAGACGACTATCTCTGTGTTTATTAGGCATTTTTGTAATGGACAGCTTTATGCAGTACGCAGGGTATTTTTAGGATTTTTTTGGCGGGGAGTGGCTGTTGGGGATTTTCTGGGGAGAGGAAGAGTTTTTGCAAAATACATCCAAAAAATCGGTATTTTTAGCATATTTTGCATAGAGTATCGCAAAAACTTCTCAAAAATTAACTTTAGGCTAGACAAATTAGACAAATCTCTAACGTCTGTATAATGTCGCAGGCTACAAGCATTCTCAGTCGGCACGCGTGCCGACTAGAAATTTCGGGCTGCACGCGTGCCGCCTAGCCTTTTGGCGTTACAATCGTTGTAAGTTCTGATTAGTATTCTGAGGATTTTTTAGTTGTAAACCATTATGACCATAATCGCACTGAGCGTCGCATTGTTGGTGGAGATGTGAAGAAGTCTAGGGAAGAGCAGGAACTGGAAGATAAATATGCAGCCGAGTATTGGGAGCAGGTGCGCTTGGACAGGTAAATAAAGGCTTTGTAAGGTGCTTAGAAAAGGCAGAAGATTATTATAATAACTCAAAATGTGGTCCAAAATGCGTGTTCTTAACGGCGTTACAGCTGTGACTCATTACTGGGCTTATTCTAGTGTGGGGGTGCCCCCATTAACGACCTTCCCCTCTTCCAAAAACTTGCGCCCCAAACCAGAGGGTGCTCCCTTTGGCACGAAATTTTGCTCTGAAAAATTCGCTCAGAGGCTGAATTTTCAAAAATTTTCCGGCTTCGTGGGAGATTGACTTTTACTCATTTTTGTCTTTCTGACCACTGAATTTACCTTTTTGTGATAAAAATTAACTTTTACAATGTTTTCTAGAAAAAATAGCGCTATTTGTAGCATATTTTTAGAAAACGTGTCGCCCCCAAATTACTTGCCCCCTTGGACTTTGGGAGGGGAGCGAGAAGTCCACCCCCAAGAAAGAATCCCTAGAATAAGTCCAGCATTTAGTTAGTAACACCATTGCAGTGCACTGTGCGCAATTTTGTTAGTTCACGATCCACAGCACCTGCATAGTTTACAGGATTCCTCGTACAAAATGTCTATTAATCAAGTACTGATTTCTGACATATTTCTTGTTTTGTTTTGTCGGTCTAGTTAATCCCTCTGTTGTTTTTTTATTTAAACTTGTTAAATCTTAGAGAACGCGAAGATGAAGAATTGGCCAGGCGTTTGCAGCAGGAATTGGAAATGGAGGAAAAGAAACAGAAGAGCATGGAAACTACTTCCGACGAGGTACATATATAATATCATTGTCCTTATTTTTTTGCTTAGAAAATTTTTTATTTCTATCCGAATGCCAAGCATGAAAGTCGGCTGTTTCTATCTTTGCGCCGAGTTGTTCAAAATATCGCCTGTGCTTTTTAGCGTGTTTCTAAGAAAATGTGTTTTTAAAGGTGTGTTTTTCGTGAAATTGAATTTTTCGCATTATTAACTCGTTTTTCACGGTTTTTACAGTTTTGTAACATTATCTAGCAGTTTCGCTTGTCAATGAAGAAAAAATAAAACATACTGCTTGTTTAGTCTTTATAAACAATATTTTAATGTGCTGAAGGTTAAATATTTTCGTCGAAGACTTCTTTTTGCGTTATAGCAGGTGTCGGGGTTTGTGGGCAGAGCCCCCAGACGTTGAAATTTAAAAAAATTGCGATAATTTTGGTCTGAGAACTTCAAAACTTTTACTTTCGACAGTAAATTTTTTTCCTGCAATTTCAGAATTTTGAAACATTATCATTTCAAATTGAAGTATAAGGGAACGCGTTATATACTTATAATAATAAAGGCTATATCGACAATTTGTCGGAAAAATCTTAAAATTTTTAAAATTTTGTATGCTTTTTTAAAGAATGTGTGCGAAAACAATAAAAACACAATGAAA